>JAOEHI010016498.1:0-29695 GCA_025447815.1 Percopsis transmontana
ATTATGTCTATGTGAAAGTAATTCTAGGTTGACTGAAAACACACACACACACACACACACACACACACACACACACACACACACACACACACACACACACACACACACAACTGATTGCTGTAATCAAACAGCCGATTGCAACCCGTGTGTAGAAGGGTTCAGCGCTATTGCTCTTTTATCAGAACCATGTCTTTCCTGTATCCCACACTAGGGGAAGCACAGCAAATAAAGCTTTACCGTAAAAATGCGACTAGCACGAAGATATGATTGGCCAGGATATACAGTACGAGGGTGGAAGTGTGTGCCTTTTTGTTCGCATTAAACTCGCTTTCAAAGGAGCAGCGACTGACAAAGATAAGATACAGCAGAGAGATAAACATGCAGACAGACGGACAGAGACAGAGGCTGATAGGCAACAGACAGTTAGACGGACAGGACAAGATGTTTCCCGGCACATGGAAGAAATGCACAGATACGAACGGGAAGAAAGATACATATTGGCTGCCATATTGACAGACAGACCTTCTTTATTTTTTACCACAAAATAACTTGTCTTGTCTTTAATCACCCTGCATTGTGTCATCTATGGCCTATTGTGATGTTCTGGTTTGTGTGTGTGTGTGTGTGTGTGTGTGGGGGGGGGGGGATTCCGTCCTTCCATTGTGCCCTTCACACTGAGCATGCGGTCTGAGGTGATTATAGGAATCTGTGCAGTCGTGAGTGTGCCTGCACGGGCATGCAAGGACAAAGACACAGCTTTTACGGGAATAGCAGGGTCAGATAGAGAAAGAATTACAGACGAGGCGCATTTGAGCGAGAGAAAGGGCATAGAGAAAGGAGACAGTGTGACATATAGAGAGAGTCCGGGTAAATATGAAAGAGAAGAGAACAGAGGAGGAACGATTCGCTAGAATCAAATAAACAACAGCAGAATGAGCGGTCGAGTTTACAGTCTAACCTCTGAAGAAGAAAAAAGAGGTAATGAGGAGAAAACAGGGAAGAAGACTGAGAGAGAGAGACGTGTGTGAGAGAGAGAGAAAGAGAGTGTTCTGGAAACAGGGGAACAGAGGAGAGAGATTAGGTAGGCAATATCAGGCTGTCCATCAGTGTCACAGATCCGGTGTCCTCTGCAAGCCATTTCATCCATCAGTCTGGAAGGCTTGAAGGCCAGCCCAGCCCACCACTGGGGGGCTATGTATTAACACACTGCTGGCCTCACCGTGTGTGGCACTCCAATCCCATGTGGGGATTCAATAGACAGCGGCAGAAGTTTTTGAGAAACATTCTACAAATGCAAAGCTAAACTGCAGAAGGTAGGAGACAGATTTATGCATGTCACATTTTTTTTTGTGCATTTATTTCATCTTTATTTAACCAGGAAGGTCTCATTGATACATCGTCGTCTCATTTGCAAGACAGTTCTGGGAAAGAAAGCAACATCAAACAAACCAACATTTAAGTTGCGGACAACATCAAAGGCCCTATCTTACACCCAGCGATTAGAAATATCATATTCTCTTCTGCTCCTACATTGTGTATGTTTACTCAGTACTACAGTTTATACATGGAGATTGCAGATGTATGTACTTATGTATTCTCCTAATAGCCTATATTAAATTACTATAAAATAATATGGTTGTGTTCTATGGTTGTGGTGGTGTTATGCTCGTGTTTGGATAGGCCTATTAGTGCGTGTGCGGGGCTGCACACAATGTTTGTATGCTTCAACCACCTCCGGGCATAGTGAGGGTCGCAAGTCTCTGGCACTGTTATTTTGGGGGTCGGCGGTTGAAACGTTTGGGAACTCCTGCATTAGAACGTGCGCTTAGATCGTTAAAATAAGGCCCCAAGTCACAATAATAAAATACAAGAAACATAAAATATAAACTAGATGGATACAGAGGTCAACTCGTAAATGTAGTCACATTCCAAACACGGGACACAAATTCACCTCACCTCATCGCACAAGCCCAATGAAATGACTTACTCCCAGGGGTAAGTTGCATACTTATATGTACCTTTTTTCTTACAGTATATGTGAGATTAACCTAGGGCCTTCATTGCATTTTCAGGTGTTGTATTCCACTAAGTCTGGGTTGATCGATCTAGCCTCCCAATAAAACATCACTAATGGAGCACAGTTAGCTCTGTGCTAAGTATGCTAATATATAACGCTCCACAAAAGTCAGAAGTGAGAAGTGTTGACGTAAAGTCTGTCAGGTATAGAGCAAGACTAGCTATGGGGGCCTTTAAGGCTGTTTTCAAGGCTATATTTTAATTGGTTTGGAGACGCATATGGGCTTTATAGGAATAGTCACAGATTAGTGGCCAGTAACTCTCAGGACATCCTGAAATAAAAACTATAAAACCAGACGCTCCAGTTGCTCCAGTTCACGGAAAGTTTGCATATACTGTATGAGATCTTCTTTGTAATTTATATGCAAAAGAAGCAACTATTTGGAGACGCATTCCCTACCATTTAAATTTAATGCTGGGAGTAAAAGATGCACTGAAGATAATGACTGTAAAATCTAGTATCATTAGCATGGAAATGCAGACTTACTTGAGTGTTCCACCTTTAGTTTTATAGTAACTATACTTGAAATTATCCTGCTCTCATATTATTGAAATGGCTTATGTAAATTATAAAGTTATAAAGCCTTGTCTTGAAGAGCTAGCGGGGGAAGAAAGTCATATGTATAATGAACATTTTTCCACACATGGCTCTTCTCACCATATGGGCCGTAGTAGCACAGTGTTCAATGAAAGCTCAGAGGTGTTTTTACACCATGAGCCTATATGATGCTCAGTAAATCAAGTGATGAAGGAAAACAGTGTTTCTTACTCCAAAATATCAGGTGTCACTGCCTCTCCACACACACAGTTTATTTCCTTGTCACTTTTGACATTGACGTATGAGATTGTAATCTTACAGGGACTTTTATTTAAAGTAGTCTAACAGCAATGAAGCCTTAGAAATCCTCCAAATGTTTCACTGTGAATGTCATAGAAGATTCCACCATTACCGTTAGCTGTTACGTCCTCATTCATCCTTGATATCAGTACCACCCTGATCATAGATAGATAGATAGATAGATAGATAGATTAAAATATATGGATATACATGTATGACTGATAAGATACCTATTGGGCCGCTTGTCTGCTTCTCTAACCTCTGGCCTACCTACCGCCCGTAAGGTTGTTGCTGTCGAGGAGAGGACCTCAAAAGTTTGAACAATCCTTTTTATTCCATCTTTTATCTATTAATAGTCGATCTTAATCCAAATTATCTTTAATAAAACATGCTTGTTAAAAAGTTCAAGTTTAAGGGTCACAGATAATGGACACTTCTTCACCTTATATAATCCTCCCAAACTACAGAAATTGCATTATGCAGTTTGAAGTTGAAACCGCTGTTAAATGAGAGAAAATTGAGCTGTGCTTTAATTGCGCATGAAACTGTGGGTCCCGAAGAGTTTAAATGCTTCGAAATTGGCTTTGACATAATGAGGCATCTGAACAAATACTGTACAGTACCCTTCACCTTTTCAGACTAATTGCTAACATTACAATTAGGTCATTTACCAGATGCCTTTAACCAAAGCAACTTACAATTACATGGTGCTATGAAATGGAGCAGATAGGGATTAGGCACAAGGATGCTTACAGGCCCACTCTGGGGCCCAAACCCATAACCTTCTGGCTGGATGTCCAACAACTAGACCACTAGACTATCCCGCCACACCTTAGATTGCCATGGACTTATGCCGTGCAATAGCAGTGGACGGTATAAACGGTATTGAAAGTATACCGGTACAATTTTCCCTATGGTATGGATTTTGACTATACCATGGTGACTGGTAGATGCATAGCATAGCTTGAAACTACAAACTAGCGAGATGTTAGCCGTGTGGAAATTCTTTAAATTGGAATCTCAAAGCAGCCCAAAAGCTACCTGCTAAGTGAAGCTTACTCAGACGAAGAAAGCACCGACGCAGTTTTCATTGGCGAGTGCCTTGAAAAGATGAGAGAAATTAGGCGAGAAAGCGATAAGGCGATGAAAATATCTCTTTGGATTACCAGTCGTAGAGAGCGTAGGCTTTCGCTGGTTTATTGAGCCACAGTATGTCCTACCCTCCAAAGTCCCAACACTAGATTCCTTACACGGCTATACCAGAACTTTAACAGAACAAGGTTTGTGATCACCTACAAGTTTGTAGCGGAAGCTTTAATAACCTGATACAGAAGCGTTTAACGTTCCAAAAACCTTAAATGAAACTAGCAAAATAGCACGACGTAAACATAAGATAATAAACCATCACGCATATCCTTTTTGACCATTGTCTGGACAAATTAGGCCTACTGTTACTCACACTCTAAACAGTATAGCATCGTATCTAGAGTTTATACTTCAAAATAAAAGTTCATTCAATAATACACCAACATATACAGTATTTAATAAATCGAATCGGAACTTGAGAAAAGGTTTTGCATTTTATTTCTATTTAATATTGCCGTTTCGCACAATAAATACTCTGTACTATGTGAAATACAGTTAAGAGTACTGGCTGCCATACCAGTGCTACCCCTATAAGAATTTATTCTGAAATTTAAATTAAAAAAATATACCGTGAAAAAAAAAATATATAACTTTTAGGCCATACAACCCAGCCCTACCGTTCAACCTCCGCTTACGTCTTGACCGGGAAACTAGGGCATGTTACGTTACATTCTGTAAGTGGGTGTGTGTGGCTGTGTCCTATTCATTATCTGACATGAAAGAGCACATCCATCATCTTCTTTTATGTTGTTTTTTTCACATTTGGTCAAGCATGACAGAGCTTTATGAAGCTGTGCTCTTGGCTAGAAATTTCCACGTGATGTTATTCACGCTTCTGAATGTGTTTTAAAATGTGTTTTTCTTTTTAAAGCAGTGGTCTCTTCAGTCTTCAGATACATGTTTTTCATAACTGGAAATGTGTTAATTTCCCTCTTAATATGAATGCACATAGTCAAGCTCAGAATTCTATGCTGTTTCTGTCGCGCGACACAAGTGTCTTTAGTATTTTTAGAAAGACGCAGTTGTCCTTTTCCCGTCCAGCGCCAAAGTTGTTTAAATAGAAAACGCAGCCCATTCTTAAAATGAGATAAGGTCAGGCGCGTTGGTATCTTGAGGCAGCATACAAGCAATTGCGCGATTGACCAACAAAAACCTGGTCTGTCCTAAATGCACTAGGCACTCTTCTCTGCTCCTCCCCCTACAGCTCTCCTAGGCTCACACTGTACTCTACCCCTTACAGCCAAGCATCCTCACGTGTGTTTCAAACATAAACAGTGAGCTGGGAACGAAATGTGGGGTTCCGGGGGTGCTATGACGAGGAGTGTACCTATAATAAACAGATGGACCGTGGAGCTGTGTATTTACCTCAAATGAACTCTGCTCGGGTATTTTATTCTTTCATTTGTCTCTAAATGCTGGTACGTTGACTCTTGATGATGTGGAAGACTGAAGCCGATAATGGAGTGTCTATGTATAGCCCCGTCATTCGCTCTGTCTCTGCTAAAACGTTAATGGGACCATTCTCCCCGGGCTAAACTGACGTGAACCATCTGACTCTCTGGCTCGTTCTCTCTCTCTCTCTCTCAATTCTAAATAGTTCATCATTGTCCATTAAAGACTTGTTCATCATTGGCTTCACAACGTGTCACGCAGACAGCATACTGAAAGCTGTTCCCTGTCCCAAGCTGCATTCTAGTTATGAAGAAAAAATGAAAGCCACTTTCCCTTAATTTTGTGAAACAGTAAGGGGTAAATGATCAATGTAATTAATATAATTTTCCAGGAAGATCTCCTAGATGGCAGATTTAAAAAACTGTAAAGCCTTGTATCCACCAAGAAGATGACTCCCGACACAGCAGTGAGTGCGAAAATTCATCTTAGCCGGATACTAGATACTCCACTTGGCGGAGGATGTCTGTGGATGTCTGCGAGTGTCTTTTGTTGTCGTTGCCACCGATTTAACATGTTAAATTTTCCGGTTGTATGCAAAGACCAAGTTGCATCAATAGCCAAATAAGAGTACAATGAAAGTCGAGAGAAGGAGAAGGAAGCGTAGCGCATGAGAGCGGGAAAAGACATGCTATTCTGCAGATCTCCGTATGTAATTTACCACAGCATTTTGGACCTAAAAAGAGATATACACGTTACGTCTCATACACTTTACAGCTTGTTCACATAAGATTATTTTGGGTGAAGGAGACCAGTACATTTTGTATTTATATCTTCTATGTGTTTTCCGACGAGTTACTTTTAAATTAAATAAACGATCGCTACAATCGCAGACTAGAATACTATTGGCTTTATTTGCAATTATTACATTCACATATTAGATGTTTTTATTCAAAGAAGCAGTACAACTGAACAGTTCAGTGGAGTCACGGCACACCCCACACGCCTGGTGGATGCTATGAATGAATCCGAATTAGGAATAATCGCTACTGTATCAGCCATAAATAGCAAAAACATTTACAGTAAAGACATTTACAGTATTTATATAAGTTAGATATTTTGTGTGTGTTTAATTCACTGCCTCACTGTGTTGGGACAGCTGTGTTGCCTGCAGATAGCCGGCAAACACACACAGAAGGAGTTAGGGAGAAGAAAATACGGGAGGACTGGACAAACAGAGTAAATGGAGGAATCGAGAGAGGCAGCATGACACGTCATTCTGCACTGTGTCTCTATCGATGCCCCTCCATCATCGCCAGGGTAACCTGAGAGTCTATTTACCAATTAGGTTGTAAGAGATGTGATCTATCTTACTGGGACAGATGGATGGCTGGAGACCATGGGGAGGGAGGTTTAGTAAGGGTGGTTTGGGGCTCCAGCAAGTATCCTGCAATGCCTGTAAGTCAGGAAAAGGCAACATATATTTGGTTAAAGATGAATACATCAAATGGAAAGATTCCCTTTCCCTACATTGTCTTGCTGTGTCAAAAGTATCGCTAAAGGGAACATCTGGTACATGCCATCACAAGTATATACACACACAGATTGTATAACACACAATACACACAAATAGAAATGTTCCACCATGACAAGTCAACATCTGCCTCTTACAATCATTATTTGTGCATGCGTCGACGGGCCTTAAGCGGGCTTATACTGTCACTGTGTCGCATACAGAGTGCCATAAAGCTATTGGAGGCACAGTCACACAACAGTGAATCCTCTACAGGAGCATACAGAAACTCACAGATTATTCAACACAATTTTTTATGAAGACCAAAGGCAATCAGGTGTGACTCAAAGAAATAATGAAGAGGGTGTTGAAATATTAAACTCCTGACTGCCTGTGCATGGTCATACATCCTGTTTGATGATGTTTTCAACGGATTTCTCACACAGGAGTTTCTCTATCCGGGTGCATGTAAGTTCCATAGATATTGGTGCTTTGGCTAGCAATGTGCCTGCGAACCATATGGTATATTGATCTTGGAACAAGAAATGGGAAAATCTTGTCCACGGTTAAACATTCATAAATGAGAGCAGGTGAAATCTCTATTCCAGAGCAAGCAGTAAAACACATTTATTTCTATGAGAATTTGATTGACGATTACTTCAAGGCATTTAAACAAACTGCAGATTATGTCTATTCTATTTCACCTAGTGAAAAGCCCCTTAGTCGTAGTCTCTTAAAAACTTGTAAAGCCCCCAACATCGAGTGACTACAAACACAGAGAGGCCATTTTTCTGACAACCTCCCCTGCGCTGCCTCCGCCAGCACCAGTCGGGGTATATAAATGTTTCCCGTCACGGTGGGAAGAACAGCAGTACAGACTCTCCTAATGTGCCATCTGGGCTTGCTAAGGATGGGCTTGTTAATGGGCAGGCAAAGTTTACCTGTGGGATTGTGACACCAAGCCCTGCCTTTTTGTGTGCATGGAAGAAAAAATTATATGGTGAGATTGGAGCGTGCGCATGTATGTGTGGGTGCCCGTGTTTCTGTTTCAGAGATGTGCATATTGTACATCTCTGTCCTTCTACCGTGAAGCATTAGGAAAGCAGAGCAGAGCAATACTCAATACTGTATTACACATTTGAATATTTCTACTTTTTGCTGACTGGCAGTTGTACGGTTTCTTACATTGAAGATATGGGCTGTGAATCTTATATTCCAAATGACATATTGCATTTTGTTTATTAAGGAATGCTAGAATAATGGAAAGTCAATTCATTATCAAAATCATAATCTATCGAGTAGGTCTATTTTCTAAACTCCATTAATCGTAGTTAATTGTTATTGTAATAACATAGTTGTATTTGAGGTACTATACTTATATAAAATATAAGTCATATATTTAATTTGTAATAAAATAAATATGTTTACATTTCTATACTATAATGAAGTGAAATTTGGCCCTTTTAGTAACTTTGTTAACATATCTAAAATCCGTTTTAAAGTAACCAAATATAGAAACCAAATATTTTTGAGAAATTCTACATCAAATGAGACATGGCTCATTAAACCAGTGATAATTTTTTTTATATTTTCTCTCAGATATTGTGGATTACAGATGGATATTTCTATTTTTCTCATAACTAAACCACTGCAATCACTGTAACATTACCAGGGGAAAACAAAGCAAAGCAAAGTGACTAAAAAGACAGATAATTAAGAAGGATATAAGTTTGACTTCAGCATTATTGTCAATAATAAACATTTGATGTTATTTGAATGTTTGTTGTTACACCACTTTATGTGTTAGTGTGTGTGTGTGTGTGTGTGTGTGTACACACTGCATACCTGCAGGTGTGTGGCAGTACAGTATGTCAATATCTGAACATTGCAGTGTACAAAACCTTTACGTGTGAATGTGTGTATGTGTGTGTGTTAGCATACTAAAAAACATAAGTCTGTAACTGGGATTGGTGGGGTACTACAGAAGCTGAAAGACACCATATGGAGCTCTCCCATACTAAATGTAGGGTGTCGGACGCCTGCTTCCAGTGCCTAGACGCACCACTGACATGCACATGCATTAACACGGAGACACACACACACACACCAGCTGTGTGAAAACCAGGCAGCCTTAATGACACTCAGTGTGAGATCAACTTCAGGGACGCTCTAAAAGTCACAATGAACCAAAGCTGTCGGTGCTAATGACCCAACACACACACACACACACACACACACACACACACACACACACATGCAGACGCTCTCACAACTACTGCCGTATGCACAACACAACGCACACACTCAAAAATCACAGACACGCACGGAACACATATTAAGTAAACCGAGAAATGTGCTAAGTAATGAGGGTGCAATTACCACGCGTCCTGCGGCTTTTTGCAGCAAAAATTACAGTCGCCAAGCGCTTAGTTCGCTGTCAGAACTAGTTTCTGCCAGTCACACACACTGACAATTATCATCGCCCTCTTTCATGGTCTAAAACTTTTGCTGTCCTCTCTCTGTGTATTTGTGTGTGTGTTTCTTTTCTTATGTCACGCTCTCTGTTTATTAACTGTACTCTGCTTCTTCCTTCTACCCATAATGCATTGTTTCTAATGAGGCTCATGGGAAGCCGTCCAATGCCAGTGATTATCCAAAACCTCTGCTGTACCAACTCTGTTTTACAGGTGGGTTTCAGCCTCACTGCATGGTAGCAGACTGTCTGTCTGCAGGCATGATTGGGATTCAGAAGCACCGTCACAGCTATCGTTATTGGGCTTTTCAGCCCTCTTGAGGTGCGGTTGATAAATGGTGATGCATTCATAATTGTACAAACAAATGCAGATCCCGCTGACCTCCAAACTAATTTTTGTATGCTGCACATGTTCTCCAATAAAACACATTTATTCATTTCCCAACCATTTCTCACCACCAGTTTTATAGCTACAATCTGTAGCTTTCCAGTATAGTTGATTTTAGGCCATTGTGGGCTATCTGACGCTCATGTAGAGTATGAATGTCACACCTAACACCAGATAAAAACAACAAAACATCAAATGGAAAAAATGCCATGAATAGGAAACAGGTTGAATCAATATTGTATTACCACCAACACCCCTAAATAGCTGCAGAATTTACAATTTATTCATATGATTAAGATGGCAGAGACTCCTTTTGAATTGCAGACAAGCAAGGGACCTCCAGCTAGGAAGCATTGAGACAAAGAGAGAAAAACACAGAGGGAACGAATAGTTTGTGTGTGTGTGTACGTGTGCGTGCGTGTGTGTGTTGGGTGGGTGTTGATTGAGCTCCTTACTAGCTGAAGGAAAAGACACAGACAACTCAAAAGAGAGCAAGAGCGGGCAGCAAAATGATCCTTTTACTTGACGGTGTGACAAAATGGAGGCACATTAAGAGAGAGGGAGAGAGAGAATCTGTGGAAATGACCTGTCACCCTGCAGTCATTTTACCACAGGACAGTAACTTATTTGTTCTTCGGTACAACGCCGACCAAAGAGAATGCTCTTTTTGAAATGTGACAAATGCGACAGTGAACAGTTTAAATATAACACCCAAATAAGAAAGAAGAGACGATAGTTTTGACGTTGACTTCAACTTTCTTTAACATTCATGAGGAATACGAAACCACGCGTTTGTTTAAAGCTGCCATCTGCAACATTTTTTGCTTCATTTGAGTTTTCGCAAAGGCACAAGCACATAGAGAGAGCAAGAGAGCCTAGAGAAACGTTTAGAGAAAGTCTAGTGGTTGAGACCCCTTCCTAAATTAGCTGAATGTGAATGCATTTCTTTCTGCCCAAAAATGAAATCTTTCCTGAGCCATCTGTGATCTGTGCTGACCCCCCGGTTCCATATTTGTACTGTTTTAATAACGATAAAAATAGACCAAAAACCTTCCAAAGCAGGTGGTGTACTCCTTTACAAGTATGAAGTGGCGTGCGCAGAAAGAAAAGCAGGAGCATGACGGGAAAAGATAGCGCGAGGCAGAGCGGTGAGCAGTGCCAGGATGTGATGGGATTTATCAGGCTGATAGAGCTCTATTGATCTGACAGCTATCAGTCTGTGTGCCTTTCACCGCACCGTGCCTATCTTAACCTTTTCAGCCCTCCATTCTTACTTCCATTCCATTCCATCACACACACACACACAGGCCAGCTGACAGTCCTGCCTGGGCCCGGGACGAGATAATCTTAGATGGGCCCCCCTGCGCCCAGATCTCTCCTTGTCCCTTGCTCTTCCTCTCCTCTGCTCTTCCTCTCCTCTTTTTTCCACAAATAGGCCTATTTTAAATTGTTTTTTTTAATTATTCCATAATTTAATGAGGGCCCAGTTCTGCGGGTTAGGATTAGTCACAATAAATGTTACTGAGAAGCGAACTGAACTACATAACCCACACTGCTGTGCGGTTGGTGCATATTGGTGACATTACCAGCTCAATCTTATTTTGGCAACCATTGTAATTTCAAGACACAGATGCAGCTGTTTTTGGCTTCACTTTCTGAACTAATAATGTCCTTGTGAAATTATATTTGAATGTCAAAGCCCTAATTGCTTCTGACCAATCTCGGTAGCACGCAGGTGACGTTCACATGGTATAAACACGGACACACAGCGGAGCACTCCACTGCCCAAGCACTCAAGCTATCTCCTCGTATCAAATCACATGGACTTAAAATGCAGATATCCTGTAATAGTAGCAATATTGTAGTGATTCTTATCTGTTTTATGGGTAGTATGTTTCTGCATTAGAAATCAGATGCAGCCACTACGCTGGCAGCAACGCTGCTCGCAATACACATAAGGAAATCTCATGGGTATTATTGGTTCAGCAGTGATTCAGTCACTGACAAAAATGTCAGAAGAAAAAAACAGAAGAAGAAGAAAGAAAGAGTCAGTATTGAAAACCAGTAGGATTATAGGTATGTTTTTGACATACCTATTATAAGCCACCAAACGTGTCTTATAATATTGCTGTCCAATGATTTCGTAGATGTAACAGGTTGTGAGTTATTCTCATGAGACCCTCCTGATCTATGAGCTCACATATAGCCTACTGTATTCACTCTACTCCTACATCAGTTTGGAAACCCTCAAAAGAAAACATTTAAGCACAGGCAGAGAAATACTGATTTGTTGAACTTGATTGAAACCTAATGAAACAAACTTTTAAAGCTAAAGCTTAAGTATATAACTATACTGATAAATAGTTATACCAGCAGCATTTAACAGGTGAGAAGGGGCTCTATGTATCTTCGCAAGGAAAATGTTGGGTCATGGCAACGGTGACGGACGGAGGCTGACAGCTGTCGTCATGTGCGTCCCGTGGCCCTCGCCATGTCACAACCTCTATCGCGGTGTTCCATCTATCACCGTGGCGACGGGCGGCGATAATGCACCGTCAACATTCTCCTCCCGCAGGAAGGAGGACGGAGAGGACAGACTTTTGGACTCCGGCACCGATACAGAGAGAGTCAGAAAGAGGAAAAAGAGAGCGAGAGAGACGAAGAAAAGGTTGACAGGCAAGAAACATGGAGAAAGAGAAGTAACCGTGGTGTTGTTAATTTTTTTAAATAACTCTAAACGCATTGTCTTCAAAGAACATGAGATAGTAAACATAGATAACTAGTTATTTATTTGAAAACATTTAATTGCAATGATGTATTTTGTATTTTAGGTTATAATAGAATAGCTCAAAATGTCTTCAAATGAAGACAACATTACTGCATTGTACATAATATTGTATCCTTTAGACATTTCAGGCAACATAATTCAAATGCCACTGAAAATAATTAGACTGTTAGTCTGTGTAATATTGACTCTTGGCTTTATAGTGATTACCATTCTGAAGAGACAGTTGATAATCTCTACCTGAGTGCGTTTAGAAAGTAACCTTTTAGCCTGTCTATAACAGATAAGGTAGAGGTAGACAGACAGACAGCGGGCGGGTGGAGATAGCAGACAGCAAGGCCTCTG
Organism: Percopsis transmontana; assembly: GCA_025447815.1. Lineage (NCBI taxonomy): Eukaryota > Metazoa > Chordata > Actinopteri > Percopsiformes > Percopsidae > Percopsis > Percopsis transmontana. Next base: position 12,954 of record JAOEHI010016498.1, read on the forward strand.
CTGGGCACTGATAATAGTCGTGCAATTGTTTGCGGATTAGAGCCTGTTTGTTTTCGCACGGCGTGGCAAATAATGCGTCACTGAACACTGTGTCAGACCATTTCTGTTCCCCTGAAACAATGTGCAGCGGACTGTTCCATCGCTGGCAATTTAGCAATGCACATAATCGTAAACAGTGTGCGTACATGTGTCTGCACACAACAGGGTAACTATTTTCATTATAGATAACAGTTTAAAGGAGGAAGAGTGCATGGAAAGACAAGCTATACTGTACATAGAAGAGCAGTGTTTTTTCACTCATGACACTCCCAAAGAAGCATCTCCTACAACACTTGATTACTCTTAATTGCAATACATTTAGTAGTCAATGTACTTTTTACCAACCTTGCGTAGTATAAAGTTGAATAAAAGTGCTGAAAATGTCAGCGCCAAAGATTGAATAGAAAATATAATCTTCGGTAACCGCAGAACAGAGGGACAGCCTCCAATGACTTGAAGCATGAAACAAAGCCTATCTTATCTCAGCTGGAGAGTTATAGTCCAACATTTCAGAATTCTGTACACATGCACTTGACAGTTGATATAGCAAGGCTCGGATGTGACGTTAAAAGATATTATTTTAGTCGCAAAAGAATTGTGAATCGTTAATAAATGTGTCCGGAGGCTTCCGCTCATTAACAAAACTTTAGAACTTTTTTCATTGCATGAGTGGGTTTTGATCGGTAGTCTGGGTTTTGATCGGTAGGTTTCTAAGAATAGGCCTCAGTGCGTTGGGTTCACCATGACTGCTCTGAGGGGGGTGGAACTACTGTACTGTATATAGACGCAAATATTTCTAGCCTTGCAATTACTGCTGGCTAGTTCTGTAAAGAACATTTATTTGGAACTGTCTAGCATTTAGGACTTTAAAAATACTTCTTCATTTTCTCTTCTCTGCATTCTTCCACTGGCTAACCTCAGTTTAAAAAGCTATCTAAAACCTAAGACAATGGTGTCACATTACTATGACTTCACAATGACTACATCTTTGATGCGATCAGGTCATCATGCTTTATCTATGACATAAGCTGTATGACTGCAAAATCACAAGCTTTTAGGATAGAATCATGTGCATTTAATAGTGGCAATATGAGCTCTGAATGAGAAAAATATGAAATGAAAAATCTCCCTGTAGTATTTCTATAATAATACCATATCTTCAGGCTGAAATCCACTAGTAATCCTAGTTAAAAATTGTGATTGCACACGTTGATACCTGTAAAATGAGACTCTCACCACTCCAAAACCACACCGTTACAGAATAACCGAATTAAGAGAGTAGCAGTTTTGAGGTGGGGCAACTGATCTGACGGGGACCTCAAGGACAGTCTGGAGCCTTGGTATTAGGGTGTCCCGTGCGGAGGATAGGAAGCGGTCCACGGAACGACAGAGAAGCCAAAGGCGGCAAGCACGCCGCAGGAGGCCCGCTTTGCAAACAAACGCTCCGCTCTGCCTGGGCATCGCAGCGATAGGCAGGTACATTTTACCCGTTGGCGGTTTTAGGTATACACCATGGTGGTTCTCGTATTAAAGCCACACATAGCATACCTACATTGTATAACCAGAAGTGTAACGGTGTGGTTTTGAGTGGCGGATAGTATTTCTAGTTAAATGTTTTTTTACTCATTGTAGGCTACTCTTAGTCATTATATCACCACCAAGAAATTATATCACCACCAAGAAATTATTGGTGGTGATATTCCTCCACCTATCAACAAAGGCCAGCCAAAAACTACTGTCAAATGTATCCGGCTTGCTGGGCATGTACTGTGTGAACCAACACCTCGCTTTAGTTGGGAACAGGTGTTCGTCCACAGTAGCCTAATGTCCGGACCCGGTTTGTAGCATGCAATGCAGTTCTGTATGAATCTCTCCCGCACTTCAGTTAGGAGCGCAAACTTGTCAGTGGTGAACCAGAATCGCCGGGTCTCCTTCTTATCAAAGCGCAGGAAGCGTAAGATCTCCCGAAACCGGTTCCTTGACAACAGTATGATGAAAAATGGTGAATTGCCCCAAAGTAGGACACCTAGACCTAATGTGGGACATCTAAGGTCTAGTGTTTGTAGGTCCCCCATAAATATACAAATGCCAGTGAAACTATGGGTTAGCCAAAGCTGTGGTGTCACGGGATCAAAATCATATGACCTCTCAAATGTCAAATCATATTTACGGGTGGAGCAATCATCAAACAGGAAGCACCCTGTGTGAAGTTTGTGAAGTTTTCACAAAGTTTTCATAGTATAAATTCATTTTAAACAAAACAATCCTGCTACTTTTTTGCCTAATATGCTTATGAAATGTTTGTCCATCAAAAAATAGTATAACTTTGTATGCATAAACTATATATTTTATATTTGTATCAAATTTCCTAGTGTCCCACTTTAGGAAATGCGGTTTTGAAAAGTGGGACAGTATGATTAGCCTCATGTGGGACAGTTGTAAATTCAGTCAAAATGTGTGGTGGGGCATGGTTAGTGGGACAAAAATAGTTATTTACAGGTTTTTAGTGTTATTATGCAATATTAGAATGCGGTTACTACAGATGTTTAAGGTCATGGGAATTTTTTATTATTTGGGGGATGGCGGTTTGAAGGCTTTTTGTCGATGTGTGTGTTTGTAGTTTGTGTTTGTTAAGAAAATTACCTAGAGAACAGTCAGGAATGCTGATCTATGATCTGAGCTCTAACTCTAACTCTTTTCTATCTACATAACATAACATAGGCCTATTATAATAGTTGCTTAATGCCTTTAAAATAAATGCATCAGATCATATTGTATAATTTGTCTGATGTTCAATTATCCATGTTTCATCCATCCATAACCAAGAGAATGACTAACTTAGGAAGATTTTAATATTCTACATGAACCAAGGTGATGTTGGCCTTTTATCATAGACTTTTCAGTGTCCCACATTTGGGACACAACTGTCCCACATTAGGAAGTTGCCTATACTGTCTATATTTTATTAAAACAGGTAAAATTTACTCTGTGGCGGTTCTAGTGTTAAATAACATTTAGTTTCTTTATAAAATGTATGTTTTTTCGTCATTATGACATCATATAACAAAAACCACAGGTTCTAGTGCGGTGATAAAGTACATTTAGTGAACAAGAGTTGCCTCAAGTGTACCTTAGGAGTTAGATGAAATGCGATGACTAATGTTAAACAAATACTAAACCGACTTCATCATTGTTCACTTCCATCAATAACTAATTAAATAAAGCTTTACTCTTTCTTTGCGCTAGCAGCCTTGGGTGTTTCAGTGCTCTTGTGCTGAGGTTTACGCCACTAAATCTGTTAGGAAGCAGCGCTGTAATCACCCTGTAGTGTGACACAGAGGAAACACTGTCACATCCTCGATACAATTCAATCCATTCAATGCTGTATATAAATATTTTACTATATTAGGTCTATTTGTTATTATGCTATGTTATGTCATGATCTTCCTTGTGCAACAAACACTGGTCTAGCCAAAACGTCCTTGGTTGTATTCCCTGCCATGGGTCCTACCAGGTAAAGGATACAGGATAGAACATTTACCCCTCCTCAAGTACATATACCGACACTCAGTTTTGTTAAATAACCTAACTGTAAAGGTAGATACAGTAGACTTTCAATGAAAGGACGGTAGAGGGTCCAAGAGGAAGAACAGACGGGGGTGGTGGCAATAGAAAACACAGGCCACCCCGGAGGCTGTATGACAGAAATCAATGTAAGGGCATTCGTCCATACACTTCCATGGATGCATGCAGGCATCGATACAGCCTTTAGCAGGGGCAGGGCCGGGGGAGATGCATGGAGGGTTGTGGAGCGATGGAGTGGATATATATATATATATAGATATATATATCTATATATATATATATATAGAGAGAGAGAGAGAGAGGAGGGGGGGGGCAGAGGGGAAGCGGGAGAATCAATTTTGATGCGAGATAATGAAAGACAGATTAGAAAGAGATATAAATACAAGGTTTGTGTGCGTGTGTGTGTGTGGGGGGCAGCCAGGTCTCCTTACTGCCTGGCCTTACTGAAACTGGAGGTCCCGGCTGCCATCAATACATCAGTGCCGGAGCAGTGCGCGTGTGTGCGCGTGTGTGTGAGACACAAAGATCTCAGAACATTTCCCCTACCTGACTCAGTAATAGCACACGATACGTACTGTGTGCACGTGTGTGAATGTGTGTGAGAGAGAGACAGTGATGCTAGCCGGGGGCAGGGCCGACAGTCTGACACCTCACATGACGTAGTGTATGTTACACTACTCGTTACATTACTTTTACTTGTTACATTTACTTGAAACCTTACATATGCCCACAAATCAGCACATACCCCTGTCCTAATAAGGAGGACATACACAAGATCTTTCATTTATGCTCTTTAATAAAATAATATCACAAGGCCCACAGCAAAGTCGTTAAAAACTTACTGTGTGTAACAACGGCGTGTGTTGGACGAGAGTAAGCGCATCCAGCAAAAACACACACAAGCTGAATTACGGATGAAACGCTTGTAAGCGTTGTATTAAATATAGGAACACACACGTACAGGGCAATGAACCCGAAACAATGCCCAACAACTCCTGGGGTTGTTGGGGAAACTAAATACTCATGGAACTACTTCCTAATGTCCTGCACCTGTGGGCCTAATGCTCCACTGGTGCGCTGCGGGGGAAGGAGGCACGATGCGCGCGTGACCGTGAGCGCGCCGATCGTGACACTGTGTTGCATTGTTTGGCAAAAAAACATTTGTTAACCAATAAGCGGATTGCATCACAAGTACTCTAGCAGAATATATGCAACATGGAAATAACTATTTATTCTACAATAAGTGATGACAACAAATTTTTTGTCACTATAGTTTAAGAGAAACACTTGCTAAGCCTTTATACGATGTGTCAACACTGCAGTGAAATCCCCCATAGGGAGGACCAATTAGAATAGAGACGCTACCTAGCTTGTTAGCTAACATCTTATTTGAAAATCACAGGAGAGAAGATGGGTCATCAAAATGAGTCATCTACAAAAAAGGCTATATATAAATAAGGAAATATAAGAACTTACCCGCCAATTAGTCAAGCGTTAATGAGAGTGTAATTCAGGGAAATAATGGATCCCATCCCACCTCACAGGATGTCACTGTTAGTGAGGCTAATAACCATTTACACTATCAATAAAATATACAGTAATAGCATCTATACTTGTCAAGGCTGAGGAGAAGCTAAACAGAGGTGGATATGCTGTAATTACTGACACAGGAGCTCCCACAGTCTAATATCTCACAACTGCACATATTGTCCCAGGGCATCAAATCATTCTCATAAGTACACCGACGCCAATCTAGCCGGTCTGGGAGCTCTTACAGATGACATCAGTCAATATGGGCTGTACTTCATCCTGTCCTGTTCATTTTACGTGGACAGGCAGATTGGCTACCAGGCTTAAGATAACTCAACCGAGGGTCCGGGGCAATTTTTGGAAGACACCAATTACGAGACGCCACTTCATTGATCAGAGACCCCCCCCCCCTCCCCTACCGCGCGCAAAGTGACACAAATGAACACCGACTGTACAGCATTCCTAAACAAAGCAGGGAAGGGACACCATCACTCCTGCCATGAAGCCAGGTTCAGCATTTAGCTGCACTCGTTGCCTCCCCTTGTCCTAGGCGTGTGTGTGTCTGTGTGCCTGTGTGTGTGTCTACGTAGAGAATACAGAACCTTTTCCTGTCACTGCCTGAGGCTTGTGTGTGTGTGTGTGTGCCTGCACACGCTTTTAATATTGCCTTGTATATGTGAGCGTGCACAGGCATATACTTTATGCATTTGCGCGTATGTGTTCATGTTCTCTTGCCGTGTGTGTGTGTGTGTGTGTGTGTGTGTGTGTGTGAGTGTGAGAAGGAAATGGTGCCTGTAATCGTTAATTAAAGACTAGCAGAAACGGTGTGGGTGACAAGGGTCTCGCTGCTCCATTTCTGTCATTACTGCTGATGGCTGACTGGTTGATTTCACAAAGGCAACTATCACTGTGCTGCTAGTAGGGCCTATGCCTGCTTGTGTGTAGCTGTCTTCCCTGTACTGTATTGTATGCTAGATTTGTTACGTTATATTAAACTCTGATGGTATTAAAGTATCCATCTGTGCAATGTTTACAGTATTTATCCACACTAATTGTGGCTCGTAATAATTCTGTACTGTGGATTGTGGTTGTGGGGTCTGGTTGTTTATAGGCCTGGGCTTAAGAGAAACATATATTAGGCGGATACATCGATTTGCATGGTGCTGTCTCTAAATGAACAAGCTAAATATGCTGTTGAAGAAATGCAGAATTAAGAGCAGGGGTGCTTATTTTAAGCAGAGTTATTTATAGTGCTGCATTATCTGTTTGTAGTGAATGGAATGGAAAGTATGAGAAGAAAGTGGGGCTCTTGAAGGGAAGAAAATGCATAATCACTGAAAGCTACAGTACAGTATGTGTGTTTGTGTGTGTGTGTGTAGGAGTGTGCTGTGATGGTTGTGATATGTGTGCACACACACACACACACACTCACAGAGGCAGACTCCATTAGCACATACGGCATGCACAGAGTTTGTTTACTTACTGGTTTTGATCTTCTGAAAAGAAGAGGAATAGATCTGCAATAGATATCCATTCAATTATTCACAAGGCTTGCATGAAAAATAAATGGACATATCCCGCAGTAAGGGGGTTCTCCGGCTCTGTATGTAAAGACCAATTCTTGGGTAGTTCAATTGATTTCTTTGAGATGACTTTTTATTAATTTATCATTATTCACTTATCATTATTAAAGGCAGAACTGTCCTCGCCAAAGGCAGGGCACTCCGTCACTCCTGATTAATACCAAGGTTGTGAATTCACTTTGCACAACCCCCAGAATCAATAGGTTTGTGCATCAACGGTCAAATGTAGAGGAAAAGCAAATTCCTTCCAGGCCACAAAAACAGTACAGCAACACTACCCTGGGGAAAACGACCTTCCACAGGAAGTAGTCCCTTGCCTGAATCCATATCTTCATTGTGCGTGGGGGAAATTACAAATAGTTGATTTAAACACTTATATATACATTTGCCGTGTGAAATCACTGTGTGAAGTTTAGTCATTCACTGTCTGAATAATTCCGCCTGTCAGCCATATTGTTTCCATTATAGGAGTGTCACAGGGGCCATGTCACTTTGATGTACATTAGGTGATAGCTAACTGGCATTAGCAGGATTTTCTTTTTCATTTCCTGGCAGTTGAATGCCTTTTCTTTCTTCTCATATTGTGACAAATGTTTCGATTACTTTCTCTCCATTTTCATCTCCTGAGTGTGAAGGAGTGTGAAGAAAAAACAAAATGTCTTCTTTTTCTTCTTTTCTTACATTCTCATCTCTTCTTCTCGCCTTAGGTGGGACGTCACGCTGGTCCTCCCCTCCGTGTGACTGCTGCTGCAAGAACCACAAGGGCGACGGCGAGGGCGAGAGCGGCACCTCCTTCAACGAGCTCTCCACCTCCAGCTCCGAGAGCCAGTCGGAGGCCAGCTCCCCGCAGGGCACAGTCATCTGCGGCCCCGTCAGCTGCCAGCCCCACGCCCCCCGCTCCCACATCCAGACACTGGACCGGCCGCCCAAGAAGGGCCCGGTGGCTGCCCTGCAGCAGTCCGAACAGCGGCGCAAAAGCGACCTGCTGCGCACGCTAACGGCTAGCTCGCGAGACACCAGCACCTGCAAGAAGAGGCCGGCTAAGGAGAAGCTAACGGTTGAGGAGGAGCTGGGAAAGTGCATTCAAGACTTTCGCAAGATCAAGATACCGGAGAGGTTCCCAGAGAGGAAAAACATGTGGCAGGCGGACCTGCTCAGAAAGTACCGCCTCTGAGACAGGAAACGAGACACCAGAAGTAGCACAAACAGGAAAATAAAAATTGTGCCCGTATGAGGCCAAGGATCTAGAATCAGTTTACATGCTATTTGATCTTGACTTTTACAACTAAAGGGAGATAACACTAAAGTACTTTGTACGCAGCGTCCACGATTGGACCTTCACCTTGATGCCAGTAGGCGGAGTCTACACACAGGTTAAGAGACAGAAAGAAGCACACAGGAAGGATCAAAAACAGATCACTTATTGATGTATGTACAGTATGTATGTGAGTGTATGTTGCCGTTATCAGTCATTGCTGTACCTTGTTGAATGCTTTTGATTCTGAATAATGCATCCCTGAGGACCAATCAAAGTGGAGAAAAGACATCCCCTACATAGCCTTGTACCAATCACGGCTTAACGAATCGTGAATATACTAGTTACAGTGTACGGCACACGGTCGTCTACTGTCGCTGATATTTCTGTATGTGTGCACGGTCATGTGTGTGCATGTGTGTGTGTGTGTGTGTGAGGCCGTGTGCATGTGCGGCCGGGTGGCCTAGAGGTCACAGATAAATCTGCATCAGGATCATTAATCATTCATGCTGTCCTAACCATGCACTCACTATAAATATACCCAGAGCCGCCCGCTGCTGGGGTCGTGTAACCTGGGCCTTTTCCATCCTTAATCCAACTGAAGAGGAACTAAATTCTCACATCAAACCATAGAAACAGCACCAACTACTGGTTCTGAGCACTGCTTTTTGTCTATGTCTATGTCTGATTGTCTTAAATTGGTGCCAGGTAATTTCATTTTACCATTTTCAACCTGTAGATGGTGCTGTTTTTATGGTTTTATCTTAGTGTTTGGTCCCTACTACTGCAAACCTAACTGGCGCAGCTTCTACGGTGGGTGCATAGAATTGATTATTGATGTGTCAGTTGGTGGCAAGGCCAAGGTTTCTGTGAGAGAAATAGTTAGGGAAGGTTGAGGATGGTGTAACCATGAGGAAATATAGAGTAAAAGATCAGATATTTAATATATGTGGAATATTCTCGTATATACTTTGTTTTACGTTACTAGGTATTTGGGAATTGTACAGTATCAAAGTACAACTGGATTATCATATAAAAGAGCATATCACACAAGCTCTTTCACACATACACCCACCACAAAATGATTTATCACAAGGTAATTTCAACAATATTCAATACGTCAAATATAATAATTATTCCAAGCAGACAAGGGAGCTATGGGCTTAGACTAGAATGATGTTGTCGCTGTGTTCTCGCTGATGGGGCATGGATGAAAATGTAATGTTTGATGGTTATTCAAGGAATGTAGGATAACGATGCGTAAAAGATATAGATAAATGACATTCAAATGAGTTTAACAGGAAATATGCGGATATAGTGAGTGTAATTTACAGTATCATAGTTAAGTATAAATACTTTCATAGACGTAATGATAGACTAGTTTGACGAAGATGGAAGTGACCAGTACAATGATGATTGAATGAAAGAGATTGAATACCTTCAGATGCGACCAAAATATGATAATGTACATATGGATAGTGTATTGCTGAGACAATTGCTGGTTACTGATATTTTATCTTTCATTTTTTTTTAGGAAGCAACTGCTAAAATGTACAACATGTAATCCACAATGGATGTGTGCTTGAAGACTATTGCTTTAGTTGAAACTTTAGGTAAATTATATAAAAGAAAGAAATTCAGCACATAAAGTGGGCTGTGACATTGAGTAATTTAGCCGAAGCTTTTGTCCAAAGCAACTTACAATAACATGCTGCTATTACATAGGGCAGATAGGGGTTAGGCATCTTGCTCAAGGATGCTTACAGATGCCAACTCTGGGGCTCGAACCCATGACCTTCCGGGTGAGAGTCCAACACCATAGACCACTATCCTGCCCTTGAAGTGGTAGAAAATAACATAAATAAATAAATAGTATGATATGAATGGCATGGTCCAGAGAAAACTGCTGATATAATTGCTCATAGTTTTGATAATTGAAGCTGAAGCAAAGGGCCAAACTAAAAAACAATTAATGCGATGTGTTAAGCACAAACAATAAACCTGAATGAAAAGCACACATATTGGTAAACAATATAAATAGTCACATTTTTATAAACAATTTATTGGTCATTTTACTTGCAGATCTTCCTGGATATTCTATAAATGGTTGATAAAAAGTTTTATTTGATGCTATATTACATTTATTTTTCTAAGGGACTTAAAGATAATCTAATGTTTTTATGTTATGACAATAATTGGCATATTGAAGAAAGACATTATTAAAATATATGATTATGGAACACGATAAATAATGGTGCCCACGGCAGTAATATAAAGGTGCTAGATTTAAAAGATACATTCTACTCCTGTGAGACATATTTAGATTAATATTTGTAACACTACACTGCTGCAATATAACATTATAGTTTTTTTTGTCTTCAGATGAAGATGAAAAATGTTGATGAAAGATTTTTTGCCAGACTGCAGATCACATGTAAATAAATTCCATAAATCATACACCAATACCAAAATAATGTATTATACTCTATTGTTTATATACACAAGAGGCAAATTCTGAAGGCTTGAAGGTTTGTTTCAATGCAGTAGACTGACAATGCAATGACAGCATTTCCCTATGTAATAATTTGTTTAACAGTTCTATAGGCTACAATATATTGCATATATAACATTTTGACAAATGATGAGCAATTGCTTTTTGAAACAGCTGATAGTGTCACAGATAGACTGGTCAGTAACAAAACAAGATAACATTTGTATAACTATTTATCAGTGAGTAGTGGGAATAGAACAACTATGTAGGAGGATTTGGTGGATACAATTGCATATAAGAAAGCCTGTTGAGTAGACCAAGAGAATGAAATACACACACAGTGGCCTTCTAGAGTACACTGCAGTTGTTATTTGCACAATGTATAAAAGATAACAATGGATCACAAACAAGAAAGTATTTGAATAAAATATTAAAATGTAAATAATCACCGCCTCACATGCACAACACAGTCACAAAGAGACCCCATGACAATAGATTTTTTGATTTAGCCATTGTATAAACTGAACTGCCTTGTTCTGCATTTACGAAAGATGGGCTATTCAAATATTTACTTCTGTGACCTCAAGGCAAACAAAAGAGATGTAAAATGAATGAAATTTACAATATATATATATATACTGTAACTACAGATGTGTTTTAAGTCCAAATGTGCAATATATTAAGGAAAAGTGAAATTGTTATGAGATGAGTGTGTGCAATTTTCATTTGGACTTCCAGCTTTTCTTTTCTCATGTTGTTATTGTGCCCAAAACTTTGACATCTTTACACATGAATGCAGGCCCTTTCAGCTCCCTCTGATCATATACCCGCTTATTAAACCGTGAACTGCTTCAAAACCTACAGCAGACTGATACAGCCATGGTAGACACTGCACATAATGTTGGAAACAAGGGGTGTCTGTTTTGGTGTATGTTGTTTTGATGCAAAAAAAGGTTGAAAACATTGTGAGCATGTTGGTATACAAAAAAAATACAGATTTAACCTAGTCTGTTCTTGTGAAAAATGTCAAATACCGAAAAAATATTTACCAAAAAAATAGAGTACTTGGGAAAAAAATAAGATCAGCACAAATGTGTTGGTTGTGACTGCTGTTTCTCCACAGGTGTATAGCATTATGAACTCAAATGTTGACTCAGCAATGTGGCCAAGCACTTTCAATGCAGAGTGGTACTCACCAAATAGCAGAAAATGAATGCCATGACAGTCAGCGCACATATAATTAATTTAGTTATCATGTACAGTAATGGTTAATTGTGTGCCAAATCATATTCACAAAAAGTTATGATCATGTTTCCTAATACATGATTAATGCCTTTGGCATCTTTGGAGATCTGAGTAAGAAAATGCAACAACAAAAAAGAGCGTTCAACATTTATCCTATCAGAATGCAAGTGGTTATCTACTTGTCCCTACAAATCATAGTCATGCACCTGCAGATTTCCTTAAGTCTTCAGCAGGCTTTACTGTGACCTGTATTAGTTCAAATGTTTTGTCATTCTTGCTCAAGTTGCCTCCTACACCCTTAAATAATACTGAAAACCTACTTTTAAAAGTTCCCTTGACAGTGACCCGAATCTTGGATGACAGATCTTTGGCTTCTTTAAAGTGTAACTTTACTCTCTGGTCTGAGCATGAACTTCATGCTTTGTCATATTTGTTCAACTGTTTCTCAATCGGACGTTGCTAATTTAATCAGTACTGTTGTACAAGAAAACTATATATACTACATTTAATGGCACATTCAGTCTTTTTGGTATAGTTACATTTTTACCAAACGCCTGTGAGAAAATTGCAGAGAGCTCTGTATTTAAGGTGTGATGTCCCCATTGTTGAGTCTGCCACTTCGTCTTTAGATACCAATCTTATAGTCATTTTGAAAATGTATGAATCCATCCAATAAACAAGAGATTCTGTACAATGACCAGTGAGTTGTGTTGATTCTCAAAATGTCTGTCAAGAAATTCACAATCCTAAATGCAACATCATTTCAGAAGTTTATTTGATCCATAATGGGTTTTTGACAACATAACAGGTAAATACTGTTGGTAGATTTTGATTTAATTTAATACATGTATAGATTGTGTTATTGTATAGGATCATAAAAAAAGATGGAGATTTTTTATTGAAAGTGAATCTTGAGGATAAGCATGTTTTACTATGATAATGATCTCTTGAACACCGGACACAGTAGAGCAGGTGTATAGCAATGAGTACTTCCTGTATAATTGATGGAGAGCCTAAAGACACAAGAACACAAGTGGGAACAAACGTTCGTTCTTATCCTCCACCCACTCAGAACCCGCTCAGAGAAACAACACGACAAAGATTGTCCCCCTTTTCAATTATCTATTGCAGAAATCCACTATTTCAGTTGGAGAAGCTTGTCCCTTGACAATGAAAATAATGATGATGATTTCAAAGGATAGGTGGATGTGAGTAAAGAACGCTTCATGTCCCTGCTTTGAAGAAAAGGACGAGGGGGAGCATACAGTATGGGTGGAAATGCTCCGAAAATAGCATCAGTTGGACCAGCTATCCTTACAATCCGGTAGTGTGTGTGTGGGCGGGGTGGGTCTGTACTGTAGAAGAGGTGTGATAAAACAAGAAATGGATAACAAATGAATCAAAGATATGGAGTGGGGAATGGGTCCGGGCCAAGAGCAGCTTGGGTGGGGATGGGGGGTATAGTGAGGGGGCAATATGGAGGAAGACATAGGGGGAACAAAGCAAAGCAAGGAACTGAGGGTGGCCAGAAGACTCAAACTAGCGAAGGAACAAAGAGGGTTGAAGGTAATGACAGACAGGTCTTAGAGATGGTGAAGAACCTAAAAGTGACTGGACTGTGGCATTATGGGAGGAGCTAAGGGACGAAGATACATTCGCAGGAGGAAACAATGAACCGGAGAATTGGGTGGAGATTAACTCTGGATGTGAAGAAAATAAGTGAAAAGAACAAAAGAAACGGTATGGGAGGTAATACGGGAGGAACAGAGAGAGAGAGAGAGAGAGAGAGAGAGAGAGAGAGAGAGAGAGAGAGAGAGAGAGAGAGAGAGAGAGAGAGAGACAGCCCATCGGGACTGTGTTGGCTGTCAGCATCCATCTAGCAGATAAGAGCTCGGGCTACATCATCTGTTTTCCAGCATTACGGATGAAAGCAACTGTTCGTGCGCTGCAATCAGATTAGGCCTGTGTATCTCTATACTGTAGCCACTAGCTGGGACAATTTCCTCCACAAACACACTTGAATGATGCACACCGCTAGGCATTGTGGGCTGAACAATACTACAAGCCCTCGCGTACAATAGGCTGATCCAGCGGCAATTGTGTCCACTGTCACCCTAACAGCATCAACAACAAAAGAGCATTTAATGTGTTATCTCCTTTCCTCTGTGAAGGAAACAGTCCCAGGAGTCAAATAGTACTTCATTTCTTACGGTGCTTAGACTCACACAATGGCAGTGACAAACGTGTTGAAGGGAAGAAAAAAATAGGGTGGTTTTGACAGTGTAACAAAAGTAACAAAAGTGCCAGCTGATTTAAAAAGCGCTCGGGGGAGGTTTTACATGTATTCAAGACGAATAGAAAGCTGTCTAGATTAGCTGAGAATGTGTTTCTTTGGACATTTCACTGATTTCATCACGTTATGATGTTTTTTTTTGTCTTAAACAGATAGCTCCTTATTGAGGATAGAAAACTGAAATCACCGGTGTAACCTCAACATTCAAAATGTGTCAGTGGCTTTTACACGTGTTTGTGTATTGATGCTGTCGTACAGCACAATCTGGTGTTCAATATAGCCACTCTTGTATCTTGAACTGTGTAGATTGAATGGACTCCATAGCTTTACTACTACTGTATATCTTTAACCCTAACTGTTACCAATATGGCTAGGAGGTTGCCTAAATGTTAACTTAAATAAAGTGCACTTGAATCACAAGCAAATCACACCAAGATATTTACTTCAAACCCATCTTGCCCTAATATTTATAATTTTAGGATTATATCATACAACTTACATACTCCCAGAAGATAATACTCCCATAGATATGAGCTTCAAATAAATCATGATACATAGCAGAGGTCTTGACTATAGCAATGCAATGAAATAGGAATGGTTCAGGGAAAAACAGTATCTAATTGCTCTTAAAGGTAGATTGTGTCAAAGCCATATACAAATTTATAAGAAGATGTTTTTGAATTCAGACACTTCAAACATTTAGAAAACTACCTTAAATTAGAGGCTTGATGATAAGTCGCTACTAGTTCCCAGATGGATTAATTATATTGCTGATGATAATATTCATAATCAGTCTACACACATTCCAGAAGCTTCAATCATTCTAATTCAAAATACAGTGCCAAAAGTCCGGGGGAAAACTCTACTTGGTGCCTTTTCTACAGGGCTGCATGGCAGTTGGTTGTAATTGAAAATGATGCCACCAGCATCCCATTAATAAAATAAAAAAAACTGTTCTTACAATGCAGTCACTGGGGTCATAAGTGGATGTTTCTTTGCAGTTTCTTGGGACAGTTTAACTAAGGATGAACTTAGCATGTCAGCTAAAGAGATACATTCTGTACTGTTAAGTATATGCAAAGTTACAAAATTCTCCACAAATTTCAAATAAGCATGTTAGACTCTTCAGTATGGGCACCGGGGGCTTTAGTCATTATTACTATGAATCTTTGATTCATTAGAATTTAGGACAAAGCTGTTATTTGGAACCAGCTTCCCTGGGCAGGTATTGAATAAAAATCATAAAATTATATAATTATATTACAATGATTTATGCTACTATAGTGTTGCTCATAGGAAATTACTGAAAGTATTTCACATTAAAGCAAGTTTCACTGCAAATGAAAGAATGAGTTTTCAAATATGAACATTTCTACTTGTAACTACTTATTTGTGTCTTTGGCCGGTATAGCAACAATGGTTCACGCTACCTAGGCAAGATATAAACATTCTTCTATAAGTCTCTATCTTATCTCTCCTCCAACCTCTAATCCAAATGTAAAACCAATGATTGAAAAATGCAAACCCTAAAAGCTAACAAGTTCAGGCAAGGAAAGAATAAATTTGAAACATCAGAGATGAGCTGCTGCCTGGTTGCATCCTGGTAACTGCTGCCAATGGGCCCACTTGTGATTCAATCCGGCCAACATAACATGATCATTGTGTTTGAAGGTCTAATGCTGTCTGTTATGGCTCTGCTGCAGTAGAACACGGGGGCTGTGTGGTGTTGTCAAGGAGAGCACCGTGGCGATTTTAGAGACCACTAGCTCTCCGAGCATCAGGCCAGTGTCAGCAGCTCAGGGCTTACGAGATAAATGATTTACTGCTCTGTTTGGTGGAGATCATTAGCCGAGTTGTCCCTTCAGCCTGCAACCCAGTGCTTTAAATTCTTACAAATGACAATAAAAATTTAAATCCTTGGAATTCACACATAGGTATTTTTAACAGCCGAGTGATATCACCTGGTTATTCAAACGTAGGCTGTTACCTCTAATGAATGCAGAACAGTATCCCCCTTGTCCTACATGTGTCACAGCGCAGTGAATAATGTATTCCTTAACCTAGATTCCCTCTCGTTATTGGACCCCAGTTTTTTACTGCCAAACTAATCTAACTAAATACAATCTGTGCCATATGGCCGACAACCAACCAACTGGCCAGTCTGCTAACTGACCGGCGACATGTCCCAGTATTACAGCAACTAGCCGGAAACTGTAGCACTGCTAGGTTGCAAGTCCTCCAGTGAGTGATCAGCAAGCCTTTCAGCCAGGATACTGTTTACTCACATTCACATTCTCCCCATTTACTTAGTCAGCCTGTAAGTCGTCCATTCAGTGATCCGATCATATTGATTTCCCGCCCATTTATCCATTCATTCAGCTATTATTTATACTATTATTATTTCAATTAGCTATAGTGGCTCGGGAAAGGGAAGTTTGGGGTCCCCTGCTGGAGCTGCTGCCCCCGTGACCCGATTCCGGATAAGTCGACAACGATGAGTGAGTTAGCTATAGCATAGTAATGATATTAAGTTTGATCCAGAGATGTGATTTGTTTCCAGAGAACAAACATCTACAGCCCCCAGATAAGATCAATTAAAAAGCATGTAAAACAGGATAAATTGAGCGTAGCGTTAGTTCTGGCAACCACGGTAGTCTGCCTACTGCTGTCAGTCAGCTGACTGACCAACACCCAGCTGACACACCTACACCAACCTCATTG
>JAOEHI010016509.1:0-29688 GCA_025447815.1 Percopsis transmontana
TCCTCCGCCGAACCCCTAAGACTGACTCACCGAACCCCTGGGGTTCGATCGAACCCAGGTTAAGAACCACTGCACTACAATGAATACTGTATTGGGCAAACAATAATATGAAATTTGAGTCCAACCAGCGATCCACATTCGATTTAACCAACAGGATGCAAGAGAGATGCAAGAAAATAGGCTTAGAACTGTGCTTTTAAAAAGACATAACCGCTTCACCTTGCTAAACCAGAGCTCCTATTGGGGTGACCGAATTATTGGACAAATGGTGTTGGCCGTCTCCAGATCAGATAGGAATAGGGGTAGAGAACAACATGAGCCTTTCCCTTATTAATATTTTGACAGAAATATAGAAATATGATCATATACAGGCCAAATGCAGATGATGATGATAATGATGGTGATAATCAAAACTTTGTATTATCCTAGGTTATGGACAGGTGCAAGAAGTTGCAATGACAACAGAAAATGGATATCAAGCTGCCTTGTCGTCCAGATATCCACACACTGCCATGGTGAGTGTTATGTGTCTATATGTGTGTGTGTGTGTGTGTGTGTGTGTGTGTGTGTGTGTCCGTCCACCCCTGTGTGAGCACATATTTGAGGATGAAATTACTTAAATTCTTCATGGACTGAGGGTGATATTTAAGTCTGGAGGCCAGGCACTACTAGAATTAAATAGAACTGACAGAATGTTTTACTTTGAATTGAATTGTTTATACTAGGCCTACTTTGATTTGAGAAATGGATGTCAAGCTACAGTACATCATTCATGTGGATATGTTCAGACTGACATCCATAATGGGGTGAGTGTTTGAAATAGCCTACCTTGTTTCCTAAATCAAGCTGTTTATTGTTTGTCGCCTGCTTAGTATTGCTTGCTTAGTATCTCATTGTCCTGCAGGATCTTCATTATTCTGGAATGCCCTGCGTATGTTTTGTTCTGTAAAAAGTGCCTCCATAGGCAGGTTTGAAACAGAGAGAGAGAGAGAGAGAGAGAGAGAGAGCGAGCGAGCGAGAGAGAGAGAGAAAGACAGAGAGATAATAATTTAGTTAAAGGGAGTGAGAGAAAGAGGTGTCCAGAAAGTTAATGGAGAGAGAGAGAGAGAGAGAGAGAGAGAGAGAGAGAGAGAGATATTTATATTATGTGAGTATAACGAGAGACGGACAGACATACACATAAGGAAACAACAGCAGGATAGGGGGGTCAGATTGTTGCCCCACCGGTAACGTGATCCCCCGGGTCGGTTCTCGTTGTGTTGGCCTCGCGCTGGGGCTCGCTCTCTGATTGCTCTGGAACGGGACAGAAAAACCTCGCGAGCCACTGCATTATTCAGCGCGCGTGCCTAGAAAGAAAGAGGTAGAGCGTGCGCAAGAGAGGGGGCGGTCCGCGTGAGAGCAGGATGGAGTGGTGTGTGTCTGTGGGGGGAGGGGGGTAGTGCGAAGCAGAGCTCGCGCGGAAACCGAGCCTCAATGTCATCCCAGTCTCTGGACTGCTGCTGCTGTCGCACGCGCCTGTAGACCTGCTTCTCGAGCCGCTTTCCTCCAGTTTCTGCCTGCTGTAGTCTCGCGCCCCTTCCTTTCTTCACAAGGTGACCGTTATCGGTTGTCCGAGTAAAGGAATTCAGAGGGCTCGTCGGTTGCTGCGTGTCCGTCTTCACAGGTAGATACAAAGTTGTGATAAACGATTGTAACGGTTTATTTTACTGCCACAAGCCGTGTATTGGGCCGGTTCACCTTGTTGATGGAAAAATACAAATAGGAAAATGTGAATGAGATAATGCCTTTATGAATATGCTGCGTGTGTAGTGAATGTAACCTGATTAATAACTGGTTAGTAATCACCACCATAAGCCTAAGTTTTGTTAGTAAGTAGCCTAGGCTACCTTGCATGGCTGTTTGGGTTAGTCAGAGCAAAACCTGGTTAGTACAGTAACCTAACTGGTCAACTGTTATATAGGCTAAGCTGCTTAGTAGCCCTATTACCATTTGGTTAGTAATACTAACTAACCAGTGTCTAATAACCTTGTAAGCCGGAAGTTAGTTACTGGTTCTAACTCTGTTAATCAAAGTCGAACAACCCTTTAAAAGAGTAACTAATCAGTTACAATTTACAACCTGGTTAACCTTTTAAGATAGAAGTTAACCTGGACAATAAATGGTTAAAACTTTGAGCTTGAGTTTGGTTACTGGTTAGTATAGTGCTGTTTTAGTAAGAGGCTGTCATTTGATTTCATTGATTGGCTGTAAGCTGGGGAGGACACACAATCGTGCCTTTTCTATCAAAGCAGGTCAGTAGACCAGGGTGCCTGTATCTCTGCCTGTCTGTCTGTCTACATGTCTATCTGATTGTCCGTCTGTCTGCCTCTGTCTATCTTTCAACCTGCTCCATCTCTCTTTTTCTCTCTCCCTCCCGCCCCCCCCCCCCCCTCTCATGCAGCAGCAGTATAACCTAGATGTAATTTGTGATGTGTTTGACCTTAACCTGTTTTATTAGATCCATGTGTGACAAAGCAGAGAAAGACCTGTCTGTCTGTCTGCTATGCATTCTTCCCTGTCTGGCACCCACATTCACACAAACTAACGCAAAACACAATACATGGGCAATATTTAGTTTTTGGGCAATGTGCCAGACATTATGACGAGCAGTAATGTAATTATGTTTAATAATGCCCCAGCGTTCATATTCCTTTCATAAATCCTGTCTATTATTTTCCAAACTCATTGCCTCAATAAAACTGGGTAATGACATGATTTATTATCCCAGACAATTGATCATATTATTATTCTCAGTATGCAAGCATCTTTCACACTTATACACAAGTGTACATATAAAGCATACACTGCACATTTTTATAGATTATGTAAAAAGCCCTTTAACAATCTCATGACTGGGCGAGGTCAGCGGGTCTCAAACTCTTTGACCCTTAACCCCAACTAGGAACTGGTTTGTTGCTTACGTGCATGTATGCATATGCATTCACGCGAGTAGTCACAAGCAATGAACCAGTAGTTTGTAGTAACATAACAAAATAGGAGATTGTAATTGTTTTGCATCATAGCTTCTGACAATTTTATTATTCTCTGCCTATTTCAATGGGTAAAATTATGTTTTAAACTATATGTGTTCTTATGTCTGTGTCTGGTAAAATAATAAATAACAGCATATAAACACACAGTAAACAACCATAAACAGCAATGAAACATGCACATTTTACTAAACATAAACATGATTAGAATTCTTGAAATCATCACTTCCCATCTGAAAGCATCTTTGGAGATTCGACCCACAGAAACACTGGACAGGTTATACTCTGGAACAGAACACAGGCACTTAAAACGGTGGTTCTAAGACCTGTCCTGGCTTTAGATATAGCTATAGCTAGGTACAGTATGTAACGTAATATTCGCATTATTGGTGACATGTTTGTAAGTTTGTCACACAGATATTTGCACTTTGCAGAGGTCAATTTTTATGGTCACCAACCCATTAGGCACCAGACTTCTGATTTTTTGAGCCAATTTTCTGACTTCATGTATCTTTTGTGAATTCTTCATTGGCCTTTGCTGTTGCCAAGCAACTTGCAACGTCTTCAATAGCTGACTTTGAAAATGTTTGTCTTCAGCAAGCTTGCCAGAAATTACATTGTATTGGCTGTAAATGATTCCTGACATTTCATCTCTTTTGTGTTTATGTTGAAGGCTTAAGGGGCAGAATGTGGTGTTGCAATCACAATGTGAATTTTGTTATTTTTGGCCTTGCCTTCAGTGATGACAGTAGCAGAATGCCTTCTAAGCTAAAGTTGTAGTTTTCTTCCTAATGAGAACACCCAAAAATTGCAATGGCAGTGTGTAAGGTCTAGTATCATTATTAGGGCCGTATCGATTTTCCAACCTCTCTGAGAGTGCAGGTGCAGCTAAACGAAGCAGACAAACAGGTTGATGCAGAATACGAGCGTCAGCTCGGCATTTATTTATAATGAAAAAAAGCAAAAAGCAAGTAGCAACAAGCCAACGTAAAAACTATAGTGTGACAAAGAGTAACATCTCTATACACATAGCCTATAACCTCTGCTACTATAGATGTCGCTGTAGGGCTAATAGGCTATTTGCCTTCCGGCACCCTGCACTTCCGCCAATATTTCAGAAGCGAGCATGGCGGAAAATATATTAGACTACCCAGGTGGTACACAGGTTTTATTTTCAGCTTTGTTTTAAAAAAAATTGTTAGTATTGCAATGTATTGCAAATATGTATCAAATCGCAATGTATCGTGATACAATCGTATCCTGACCCATGTATCGTGATACGTTTCTTATCGTGATGTCCATGCCAATACCCAGCTCTAATCATTATGTGATTTAAAGTATTTTAAAGCCTAAGGTATTTCCATATAAAGTATAATAGAACTTGTATATTGTCAACCAGTCACCGTAAAATCCCTTGGTTGAGTGGAACTACTAGAAGTAGCACCACCATTGTGTCACCAAGCAGATATGCACACCTAAATGCACGCATGCCCATGTAGAGTTTATGGGCCCTTTATGGGTCAAGACACAAGCAGAGGCGCACAGCACAAGTTCACTGCGCAAGTTCACTGCGCAAGTCGACCTAAGGTGTGGCCAATACTTTTTTGCTTATTTAGGGACATGTGGTGGTGGTGGTAATCAGTTGCAATGGTGGCGCAGTTGTAAAAGGGTTGGATTAGAATGAATAAATTATCAGAAGGAGTTGTGGTGACTGTCTTCAATTACGGCCAATTTAAATCAGCTGCTCGCAATCCCTTTAACAGCAGCACACTCTCTGTCATGGCGAACTGACAATTTCGTAATGGCCGGAAAAAGTCTTTCCTGTGATTTCTATGAACAGAGTAGGAGACCTTAAATAGTTTGGATCACGGATCAATTACCCTTGGCAATCTGTTCATCCTTTCAGGTTGAATGAGGTTAATTGAAACATTGAAATCCTCGTCACCATGTTGTTATCCATGTGTAATGGCGCACATTGACTGTTTTATGTTGGAAGGCATTAAAAAGGTTAAGGACAGTAGTCACTAGTTAAATTATTTACGTAATAGGCCAACACAGTAACATACACAAAAGTGTTGTGTATGATTTTGGATAAGTCTGTGCTTAGTGCCCCTTCGCCTAAAGCATGGAAACTACCGCACAATGCCTGCGTCTGTGCTAAGATGTGGTCTAAACAGGCGGAAATGCTAGCGCAATATTTGGTTTTATTTTGCGCCCCACGCCCATTCCGGCACAATCTATGTCATGGCGAGCAGGGAAATTAGCAAGCACACCCAGGTGAGAGAAAAATCACCTTGCGGCCAACGAAATTGTCACTACAGCCACGCTAGCGCTACCGCCAGCCTTGCGCCATCTGGAAACTAGAGCCCTATGTGTTACGGGTGGGGCATTTCTCCACTCTGCCCTCTCTGGCCAATAGATACACTCTTCCCCTTAAATGCAGCTTGAATGCAGGTTAAATCCAGTTTGATTAGTTCACCTGTGGAGACAAAAATTCACCGCCTGACCTTTTTATAAGAAAGTCATGACAGCTCATGGCTGTATTTTCCTGAGCATTCCATTCAGTTAGTTATATCCTAGTGTATTCAAGATCTGTGTGTGAGCGCAGCTCTGCGTGCATGTGTGTGAACTTCCTTCCCCTCCATGCCATGGAGATGAGTGTGAGAACACTGACAGGCCCAACAAAATTATCTCTGATTTCCTTTTCCCTCGAACCTCTCCCACTTCCCAGAAATCACGCAAACAAACATGCATCATGTCATTTCACAAGCTCAGTTTATGTAACCATTGTTTAGCTCATTGTTTCTCAAACATTTTGACCCATGACACAAGGGGGGTCCTTAGCAAGCACTACTTTTACTACAATAATAATAACAGCATAAAAGTAACCATCAACAGCATTAAAAAATAAATGTATGGACATTCTATTATTAAGATAATGAAATGAGATTAGATTACAGAACTACTAAAATAATTATTGCAAAATCTTGAAATCATTTCACAAGCACTCTAAAAACATTGCGGCCACTTGTGAGGGTCTCAACACACATTTTTAGAACCACAGGTTAAGATGTCAATCCTAAATCCTGGAATGACAGCAGCAGTGTACAAGATGGAAAAGAGAGAGGAGGAGAGGAGGTTGGATGAAAGAAGAGGGATATGTAGAGGGAGGGGCCCAAGGGGATGATAAACTGCAGTGTTAGCAATGGCCAGACTAAGGGGTTGTTGTACTAGGCCAGGCAACACAAGTTATGGGTGGGGGAGGAATGGATAGCATTAGTAGGGTGTATTTTCTGCTTCACACACCTCGGAGTGTTGTTGACATGAACTGGCCAATGGGCCTTTCGATGGCTGGCGTGTTGATTGGCTGTCTTCCAAGAAGTGACTGATACTCCTGTCTTATGTTAATGGATGAAGTCCCAAAACATTACGGTCACCTCAGCGGTGCTGAGAACGCTGGGGTAGTGTAAATGATATTTGATTAAGTAACTACTTTAGTGCTTAGAAGGACCATGTATCGTAACTGATATGAGATAATGTGGTAGTGTGTAAGATCCGGTATTTTCTGATCTAAATCGACACTCGACACACTTGTGTGGGGAATCACCCTTGATTTGTGTGTGGTTGAAACCAGTGTTATGTATTATGT
Organism: Percopsis transmontana; assembly: GCA_025447815.1. Classification (NCBI taxonomy): domain Eukaryota; kingdom Metazoa; phylum Chordata; class Actinopteri; order Percopsiformes; family Percopsidae; genus Percopsis; species Percopsis transmontana. Next base: position 6,679 of record JAOEHI010016509.1, read on the forward strand.
CCATAAGAGGGCAAACCAATAAAACGAGAGACATAACTACCCTAACATTGAAGTCATCAAACTCAAGAACAAGGATGTCCTGGCTTGGAAAGGTGGACAAGGTCAGGCAAAGCTCATGCAGACTGGGGTGAAGTTGGCTAGCATGATGGAGATTCAGGCCAGTAAAGAAAGAATCTGTGAGCTTGACTTCCTGAAGAAGAACTTTAGGAAGAACCAGCTAGGCCCACCACCTTGCCTCCGTGAGGAAGACAGAGGAGTTTCTCTCAGTAAGAAGACAGACATCATCAACAATCTCACCCCTCTTATGCCAGAGACCAGGAGACGCTTCTGGCTGGAATTTTCTGAGACAGCTATTGAGGATGTTGTGGCCAATTAAACTGAAACTGTTACACAACTACATGTATACATGTATCTATATCCTGTCAGTGTTAAATTAGTTAAATTGTTATATCAAAACATACAAGCCTGTTGCTGTAAGAGTTCATTTGTAATAACAATAAAATAGATTTTCATCTGATAACTGTTTTTTTTGTTTGTTGTACTTTACAAAAGGCCAGTTTGGTTTTAGTGCATATGCTGCAATGCTAGTGCAGTAATGCTTGTCTATTACAGGGAGCTCTAAAATACTTCAGCGTACACAATGAAAGTTCTCTTCAGTTTCTACATGTAGAACGTATTTTACAGGAGATTGGGTTTTGCCATTGTTTAGGCATCAGGTAGTATGTCTGGCTGTAAATGTAATAACTGCCCTCCCAACTACATTAAAAACTAAGTGATATTCCCCCCACAAATGCTTAATTACTGCATCTTATCACTGTATGGCCATATAATTATACTACAGTAAAACAAAGGCAAAGTGCAGTATCTGCGTTAAAGCTGCCACGGTCTAGCCTCTTAATTTTGCTCTCAAAGTGCACCATGCACTTTGAGAGCAAAATTAAGAGGCTATGAAGAACTTTGTGCTCTTGTAAACAATTTGACTGCCAGGAAATCAGTGTCACCCAAATTTGGTGTCAATGGTGTACAACACACTGTCTACCATCATAAATTAGTATAAAAACAAACGGGCAAAATCTCACTTTATAATGCTTGTAATACAGCTGTATCACCGGCTGTCTGCTGAAAAGCAAATGTCTTTGTTAATTCTAGCTTCCTTCCATAGATTGAATGACTAAATAAATAATAATCTAGCGGCAATTATAAAATAAATCTCCATGGGAGTGCCACTATCTTGTTCAGGAGTGGCACAAACTAAAGGCAGTTTCCCTGTTCAAATATGTCTTGGATATCGCTATGTGGGCTAGTTGCAAATTAATACATTAATAAAATGGTTAAATGTTAACTTACTATATTCATATCCAAGGTTTGCAACAATACTTTACCATATGTTTTCATACTTCTGTAGAGTTTGTGGCCTTTATCAAAACTTTTACCAGTTACTACAGAACGTAAATATTATCCTATCCTATGTTTTTTTTCTTCTTATTGATAATAACAAACCCAACACCTTTGTTATGTAATTTGCTCATGATATACTGTATGTTGCATTGCATTGATCGTGAAGTATTACACTGCACTCTACCATTCGTGTCGCAAAGCGCACGAATCTTGAGCACGCAGAAAGGGGAGGGGTTTTCCATTTGGCTAGCGCTACTGTTTTGCTTCTGTAGAACACAACCAAATCCGATAAAGGATCATTTACAACAGGCAGTTTTGAAGACATAGAGCAGTGAGAAGAAGTCAGCTAGTAATTGAGCTAACTGTAACGATGCGTGGTGAGTAGGCGAGTGTAAGCGCGAGCCAGAGGAACAACGCAGACCAGCGTGGAGTGAGTGAACGCATACAGCGTATTTTAATAAAGAGAAACACAAAGCACAGTTGCTTAGCAGCAAAACAATGACCAACAGCACCTAGTGCTGTTGGGGAAACTAAATAGTGGGGCTAATCCCCCACAGGTGCGCAGCCAGGACGAGAGTCACGGAGCGTGCATGGGCCTTTGCACGCCAATCGTGACACTAACGCCATACAGCAGCAGTTAGGTAATACTATATTTTTATCTCGACAACATTAATTAAACATACCAGGTAAAGCCAAAAGTTCACGGTGGTTTGAACGTTTACCATTTGTGAACAGCGTTAAGCTCCTTTTCGTTTACCATGCTTTGTGGGTGTGACTTTTTTTGCCGATCTAGCCAATTAATTTTGCTCTCAAATTCCACCAGATTGATGCATTTAACTAGACAGCCGGATAGTCTAGTGGTTGGCCTACATGTAAGCATCCTCCAGCAAGATACCTAACCCCTATCTGCTTCATGTAGGCAGCCCCCGGCCCCCGCTAGAGGGTCTGAGGTCCACCCACCATAGTCTCAATTCGACTGTGAGAGGGTAACCTCCTCATAAGGCTGTGCTTAGGGGCAGCTTTAGAGCTGTTTAGAAGCCCTTATCAAATTCCAACCTAAGGGTGGAATGTTAGCATGTCTGAAGTTTTCCGGGCGCCCGCCAGATTTTAGGTGTTTTAGAACTGGAGAGTTTGAGGCATCACCATGTAAACATTCCGGTCAATCGGTTGGAAGCCAGTTTTGTTTATGACAGTTTCAATACAGAGCTAAATAAACGTCACTGTAAAAAATAAAAACACTTCCATTGAATACAAGCTTATATTACTACATAAATAATGGTTTAATAAAGAATGTTTAAATATTAAACACTTTCTGACTTAGATGTTTATCGCATGTTATTTGTGAAGAGAGAAATGGTTTTAAAACTCAACATTGTGCTAAAAATATTTCAGATAGTCATCCTGTGTGGTACAGGGTATACCACTCATGTCTATGTGTTATCCTCAATCTAAATACAATTCGGTAAGATAATTCTGAGCAACATCAATAAGATAGGTGTCAGCATAGGTGTGCCATGCTGATGATGTGATGATGTAAATGTTACAAAATAGGCCTTTACTGAATATGAGGAAAAGGATACCCAAGTCAGCTGCAGGTGGTTGGTACCTTATTATGTTCCCTGTGCAGCACACACCTGTGCGGCATCGGGCAATCCGTGCACCTGGGGAACATTAGGCCAGAGTTACTTTCATTTTTATTATTATTGTCATTGTCTCTGTGTTAGTGATGTTGCCTTTTACTTTGGCTTGTTGCCATTTGTTTTGTGTTCTTTAATTAACGCTCGTATTCTACACCAACCAGTGTTTGTTTACTTAGTTTCGGCTGCACTCTCCCCACAAGCACCCGTGACACATAGCCACAGATTTACAGCCCTATTTGGTGGTTAGTGACTTAGGATTTCGTCACCTGATGAAAGAAATATTGCCGTGTTACAATGTCCCTTCCTGCACACATTTTAGCAGCAAAGTAATTCCCGAATTACAAATTGACACCGACACCCTGTTGTAAAATCTGGCCCGCAAATTGGAGAATTCACACACCGATCGCACCCCTTTCGTTGATGCATTTCCTGCATACAGTTGTGGTCAAAAGTTGACATACACTTGTAAAGAACATGTATGCTATGCAAATGCTATGATGGGAAAGTCTAAGGAGCTCAGCATGGATCTGAAGAAGCGGATCATTGAATTGAACAAGTCAGGAAAGTCACTTGGAGCCATTTCAAAGCAGCGACAGGTCCCCAAATCCACCAAGTAAACAATTGTTTGTTAGTATAACGTGCATGGCACAGTTGTGTCACTGACACGATCAGGAAGACCAAGCAAGTTATCAAGTGCTGCTGAGAGAAAATTGGTCAGGATGGTCAGGAGTCAAACAAGAACCACCAAAAAGCAGGTCTGCGGTGAATCAGAAGCTGCTGGAACACAGGTGTCAGTGTCCACAGTTAAGCGTGTTTTACATCACCATGGGCTGAGAGGCTGCCGTGCAAGATGAAGCCCTTGCTCCAGAAGCGGCACCTCAAGCCTTGACTGAAGTTTGCTGCTGATCACATGGACAAAGAAAAGGCCTTCTGGAGGAAAGTTCTGTGGACAGATGAAACAAAAATCTAGTTATTTGGCCACAATGACCAGAAATATGTTTGGAGGAGAGAAGTTGAGGCCTTTAACCCCCAAAACACCATACCTACCATCAAACATGGTAGTGGTAGTATTATGCTCTGGGGCTGTTTTACTGCCAGTGGAACTGGTGCTTTACAGAAAGTGAATGGAATAATGAAGAAGGAGGATTACCTTCAAATTCTTCAGGAAAACCTAAAATCATCAGCCAGAAGGTTGGGCCTTGGACGCAGTTGGGTGTTTCAACAGCACAAAGACCCCAAACACACATCAAAGGTGGTAAAGGAATAGCTAAATCAGGCTAGAATTAAGGTTTAAGAATGGCCTTCCCAAAGTCCTGATTTGAACCCCATCGAGAACATGTGGACTGCTGAAGAAACAAGTCAGTGTTAGAAAGCCAACAAATTTTGCTGAACTGCACCAAATCTGTCAAGAGTGGTAAAAGATTCTACCAGAAGCTTGTCAGAAGCTTGTGGATTGTAACCAAAAGCGCCTAATCGAGGTGAAAATGGCCAAGGGACATTTAACCAAATGTTAACATTGCTGTATGTATATTTTTGACCCAGTAGATTTAGTCACATTTTCAGAAAAGCCATAATAAATTCATAAATGAACCAAATTTCAAGACTGTTTTTATTTACAAAGAAGTGTCAGGGATAGTGTAGTTCGTGACCCAGACGCAGACACAGGCAGGCAGGAGTGGTGCTCAAAAGGTGTTTTAATTGGGAAACTGAAACAGGAAAATACAAAACCAGGATAAAAAGGATAACAAAACGGAGCCAGACAAGGGCAAAAACTACACAACAAAGCCCCACAACACAGGTACTCCAAAGTCCAGGAAACACAGATATATTCCACACCAGAGACATTGACACAGAACACAGGAGAACACAGACTAAATACATTGGGGATGAACGGGAAACCGATGAGGGCGGCGATTGGGAAACAAGGAAACAAGTGAGGGCAGTGATTTGGGAAACAGGGGAAGGACCATAAAAGGAAGGCAGGGCGGAGCAAGGTAGGGGCCGGGAAGAAACACAGGGGAACAAGGTAGACACACTAGGGAAACATGGAATAGACAATGGGGAATACAAGAGACGAGACAAAAACAAACAGGGACCAGGCAGGGTCGCGACAAGAAGTATGTGCTCCAATGATTCAATTACTGAAAAATAAGAGTTGCAGTAATTGTTGGAAACTCAAACTGCCATGACATACAGTACATGTTCTTTATGTAAACTTTTGACCACAACTGTACCTCTGCAGTGAAAGCAATGTCACTCTAACACTGGCAGAATATTGAAACAACAGACTATTTATTGTGCCTGATCAGCACACACGTTGTGTTCAGCCCCCTGGTCCAGCAACCTGCATTTAAATACTGTGATTACTATGATTCTGAACATTGAGGCACAAGAATAACTTAGGGGCCCATTTACATCTAGCTGTAGTCTTGTATACAGAATGTGCTGCCTTTTATAAATCACATATTCATCCACCTAATGATAAATATATCTACAATATACAGTAACAATATATTGTAGAAAGCACTGTGCATGTATGCACATATACAATGTCACTAATGGCACATTTTTACACATATTTTTGATGTAAAAAAAAAAAATCTCTCTCTCTCTTACATACACACGCATACACACAAATCAAAAACGTACACATCACATACAGACTGAAATCTCTCGCTTATGTTTGTGTGTTGTGTGTGAGTGTGTGTGATTTCAAAGTCTCTTATAAACAAAGTGCTGTTTTATTAGGAGCAGAGAGGAGCTGTAGCTATAGCCTAGGAGAGGGAGGAGAAGTAGAAGTAGGAGTTTATTGGCTGGTAAAATAATAAGAACCAACAACCAACATAATTATAATTTTGTGTGTTTAGGCAGACTGGCTCATAACTAAAGGGTCACAGCTTTGATCTACATAACAACCAGTGTTTACCAGCTATTTATACTGGTGAGGTGTCCTTTATAAGAAGACAGTAACGCCTTGTTGTCCTGTTAAGTTTTAAAGCATTAGAAGGCACAAATCTGTATCATGTGTTTGTGCTTAATTAATATAAAGTTGCATGAGTAAATGTGTGAGTAAATTAGTGCAATAGAAAAAATATTTGTGCAAACAATCTAGCAATAAACAAATGTAATGATCTCATCACAACCACAGATATAAATGACATAAGCGCACACCGTTAGCAAACAAACATTTCTAATAAGGTTTAATAAGTCTATAGTTTTAATATAAAGAAATTGTTATTTTGTATATTATTTATTTTGTAAAATAAATATGTTTTTAAACTCTGAATTACAATGTCTCCCCCATTTTTTGTAATACTTTGATCCAATAAATGCATACCCCTATATATTGACTTAATGTATACCTGTATGTGTTGCTGCTATTTATCTTCTGTTAGATGTCAGTATTCATTTGATGTGCTATTGTGATTTAAAGGATCTGGGCTCAGATACCAGCTAATTATTAAACAGTACCTGACAAACCACTTCTGAAGCCAGCATGCTTTTTAACCAAGCACAAAATCAGTGTTTAGATCTGATGAAGCAAGCATTGTTTGTCTGACATACAGTAGTACTGTAAACAAACACACACAACATCCTGTTAGCCTGTGATTTTTTGCTAGCTATAGGATTGACTAGCTTACTAAGGTCTAGCTAGCTTGCTAAGCATTGTTTGTAACACAAACAATGCTTCATGGCACATATCCCCTTAAGATTGTTTGTTTTACAAACAATCGCAAACAATCTTAAGATTGTTTTACAAACAATCTTAAAGGGATATGCGCCATGAAGCATTGGTAAAAAGGTCATGCTAAATCAAGCTTTGTAAGGAAATATAGGCCTAAACTTTTTTTCATTTGAGAGAAACCCATGTTTTAGTGCATTCACTTAGGAAAATGTCCCTTCACTATTAAATACGGATGCACCAATTTATCGGCTGTACATCGATATCAGCTAATAATCGCCTCGTTTGACGATGGCAGTGGCAGATATCTGTTGTGTCGCATAAATTTTGCGAATGTGTGACACGCCGAAGACCCACAGTGTAAACATTTTGGCATAAAAAATATTTCTTTTCAGCGAATCTCTTACACCAATTACACCAATATTGTGCATCGGAAACTGTACAGATAGAAAAGGCTTTTATAAAAATTGCTGATTTTGCTGTCTGAACAACCAGAAAATGCCCTAGTCTAGTGAAACTGAAGTTGTAGTCTTGGTTTATGTTCAAGGAATATATAAAGAATCTGCTAATAACACCAACATTGTGCTTGTGAAAAAAAGATAGCTAATTCCAAAGCACTCATGTCTTTTGCATAAAGAAATAGCTGAGACGGGTCCACAAAAGGGGTACATATTGTCACCTGTAGCAATACACATGTGGATTTTATAACAGCAAAGCTGGTAAGACAGAACTTTTTAAGCTGTAGGCTACATTGTTTGAACTCTTTGAAGAGCCTGAGCGCTCGTCTGCATTGCTCGAGGCCACGTGTTTGTTTGGCCTTAATTGTTGCGTTGTTTTTTGCGGTCTGACTCGTCTATCTATCTACTCTACAGTTCTGTGCTACAGGTGCATGGAATCCATTTTTCAGTGTTGTATTGGTTAGTTTGATTGACAGGTTAATGGACTTTTTTCTTTCAACTATTAACTTCTTGTTGTTTCTAATGTGAACATTTGTTGTGTGTGTGTGAGTGAGAGAGTGCATGCACGTGTGTGTGTGTTCTCGATCAGGTGGCCTTTGCTTGTTGTATTTCCTGTGTTGAGGGCTGTTTCTGTGGATACTAAGGGAACAGCAAGCTGGTTTCCTGTTTGGTGGGCCTCTGAGATATGATAGGATATTGTCCTTTTGTACAAATTTATAAAAGGTTTTTAACAAATGTTGAAATAGTTTCACTTTCTTTAGTCTAGCAGGACCATTGCTAAGTGTAAATATAATGCCAGTACAAGTATTGACTGTAGATGTGGCTCATATATGGTGGCTTGGCTTTTTAGCATGCGTTATGTCCTTTAAGAAATTAATATTTTCCCCTGGATGATATAAACGTTATTTTTCCTCGTATTATTTTTGGGTAATTTTGGGTAATGTTGACTATCTCAGATACTCTATGTAGGTGTGTCTGTGTGTATGTGTGTCTACATACAGACAGACGAGACATAAATACAAATGTACCCCATGACGTTCCTGTTTACCCCAGCCTGTGTGTGTTTCACCATGGCCAAGCCACTTCAGACATTTTCCGACAGTCCAGTGTTTATGAACCTTTGTTTCACACACACACACACACACACACACACACACACACACACACACACACACACACACACACACACACACACACACAAACGTACACACACTAACATAGAATTACTAATGCACTCCTAACATTCACTGTTTCTGTATGCCGTATACAAAGTGTTTGTATTGTACTGTGAAATCTCCTGTACCTAAACATTACATTTATAACGCGTGTACAATCATATTGCTCATACAGACACACAAGCACACAGATTGCTGGCCAGTGAAGCAACCATTATCTTATGATTGCCAATCACTGATTTACGTCATTTTGTGTGTGTGGCCATGTGTGTGTTTGTCAGAGAGTGATTTGGACATTCTGTACTGCTAATTGTGTTTCTGTGTGTTATATCAGACTTAATGACATAAATCTGCCCTGGGTGCTACTGTGTATTGACCCAATAGGGCTGACCTAGTTTCTCTCTCTCTCTCTCTCTCTCTCTCTCTCTCTCTCTCTCTCTCTCTCTCTCTCTCTCTCTCTCTCTCTCTCTCATTTCTCCTACTGTCTCTTCTTTAAGCTTTCACCTAATGTCCATTCATGTCTGTGACTTACTTTTGTGGACGGTCAGTCCTGGCATATTACTGTAACAACCGTCCCAATTAAGCGGCCACATTGACCCACATTAATCTGACTGACTTTCTTGTCAGATTTTAGTTGTATTGGAGCTGTTTGATGGGTCTGCTAGAAACGGTAATTGCTTTTAGCAAATCACCTTCCAGCATCTTTCAAAACAGTGTCAAAATGTACCTAATGTACATTTAAATATTGGCGTGAGCAAAATAACATGTTCATATATAAAATAATCAAGTTTATATATGGTTACAGTATGAGTTTGAAATTTGTCTTACGTTGACATCTATAACCGGTTTATCCTTCCATTGGGCTGTAGAAATGATAAGGATATTCATGTATTTCCTGCACACCTAACTTTAAACTCTTAAAGATACTGATTGTGTTATAGTGCTCTCAGAACCCCAAATTTCAGCCCCAACTGTTTATCTCTGAAACACAACTGTACTACAGTGTGGGTGGTGGTAGGGGGAGGGGTAGAGAACAGTCTGAGCCTATGACAGATGCAGGGAGAGGGGTAGAGAGGAGTGCCAGCACGCTGGTGTGAGAGGGGCATGCACTCAGTTTTTCAGACCGAAACAAAATTTTGCCTCACAAGGTAATTACAGACACAATCATGGAGTGGCCATTTAAATTAGAAAATTATGTAATGATACCAAATCTTTTACATAATACATGACCATTTTAATCTGATGTCAGAGGTTGTTCTTGGTCATCATGACAGTACAAAAATTCCTTAATCAGTGTTCTTTTAGATTATTTAGACCTACTTTATTTGTTAAGACTATTTTGGCAGCATTTCAGAGCGTGACATACAATGTATCTGTCTCCTGGTCAAGGACAATAACTAACTCACACACACACGTTGGGATCTGTAAAAGTCAGTCTTGATCGTTATCTTAACGTTATGGGATACCTGCTCTTATTACTCAGATCAGCAGTGAAGTCATGTGACTTCCATTCGTCGTTTAAAGACAAAAGCCATGCAGTGAAAGGCGACTGTACGGTGTGTGTGTTGACGTGCTATGCCAGGAGAAAGTGAACCGTCACCCAACCAGCTCTGGTTTCCTCAGGCCTGATCTTATAACCAGGCGAGCATGCTCTCCCGCCACAGAAACACACCTCTGTCAGCAGGATAAGACTCAGAGACTCACTAGCGGCACACACATCAATATTCCAGGGTTCTCGTATGTGAGGGGAATTCCTGGGAAATTCAGGGAATATTCAGTAGTTGCTTGAGCGAATCATGGAATATCAGGGAGGAGCTGCTGTAGTATCTTTCTGTAGCCAGCAGGAAAATACTTTTCAAGAGCTTTGGTTTACCAGTGAGCATTTTGAAGGCTATATTATATGTAGATGCATGCAACAATGCACACACAGAAATGTTGTTTCCCTAACCGAGGATAAGGGAACAACATTTCTGATCTCTCTGTCTTTCTTTAATATACTCTTTGTTTTACTTGTTTTCTCCTCCTTTACTCAATTATCAGCTCCCTCTGGCTTAATCACCTCTCTCTCCCTCCTTTTGTCCCCTCGCTCTGTAGTGATAATTGGAGTATCTGGCTGATTCATTAAGGAAAGGAATGAGAGAGACAGAGAGAGAGAGAGAGACCTGTCTTACACAGGAAGGGAGGAGAAGAAGGCAAAAGGGTGGATGTTTTTGGTGCACACGCGTGGACATAAATGCACACACTGTGATTTTGCAGGCATGTACAGTACACGGTAGCCCACACAGAAGGGGTCTTTGTACAAGCATGTGCACACACACACACACACACACACACACACTCGCATACATACATTCAAGCCATGACATCACGGCTTACTGTGAGAACAGAATTTTACTGAGAAAGGAGAGGCTTTGTGGAGAAGAGGAAAGACAGGGGGAGGAGAGGAAAGAGAGAAGGGGAGGAGAGGAAAGCAGTCGAGGGAGGGGAAGGAAAAGGCTTGGTGAGACCCTCCCACCTTCCAGAGCAGAGCTTTAGTCACCCAACAGCTGCCGTTACGAAGGCTTCAGCCCTTCAGTGGGAAAACCCTGCAGCGCTTAAGAGTCTTCTAAACTCTGGAATAATAATATAACAAGGACTAAATCACTAGAGTCTTGGACGTATGGTCACAAGGATAGGTGAGCTGACTAACTATTGTATGTGGATCTGTGACAGAAAATATACTTATATAGATAGATTTTTTCCTTTTCTGGTATCAGTTACAGTGACAGAAGAGAGTTATACAGAGCAGTTGAAGGGCATTTCCAGCAATTCTTAACCTCAACAACATTTGCCATTGATTTCTGGATGTTTCAAATAGTTATGTCATATGTGGCAATGCATTGTGGATGGTGGAGGAAATGACCTTACCCTTTGTGGTTTGGTAAATGCCTATATATTGTTGTTTTAGTTTTTAAGTATTATTTTTGGCAAATTTTAAGATGTATCACAAACGCCTTGCTCTGGAGTAAATCAGATTGCACAATATAGCACTGGACGTTAATTTCTACAAGCAAAAATTGTAATATACAGTACATAATGTGGATTGTAATGCACAGCATTGTGAATACAAAGTGTGCATCTTAGCTCCATTAACTCACCTTAACTTACTGAGAGTTTTCGTTCTGGTGAGTTGCTTATCCTAGACTCATTAATCTGTCAACCTGGTTAACACTGTTGTAACTGTCTTATCTGTTGGCCGTAACCAAACAAACCAAGGCCACATCGAGATGTTGGATAAACCAGGAGCAATATGTGCCTCCAGTGTCCAAACAGCATCACATTTAGCCCGGAAACAGCCGCAACATTAACTCTATTAGAACACTGACTAACACGTGGCCTTTGAGAGAGCATGTGTGTGCGCCTTGTCATCGTTTGTGAGACATTTGTTCTGGAAACAGGGTGTGTGTTTAGGGAATAGTGTGTGTCCCACTTGTCCTATCTGAACAAGTTGATGTAATTCTAGAAGCATGGAAAGTGTGGTCTACTGTATGTGCGTGTGTGTGTGTGTGTGTGTGTGTTTGAGATTGAGTGTGTCTGTGCTTTCAGTGTGTGGGACAGGGTTGCGCTAAACATCAAACAGCCTAATCCCTGTATTGTTTTTTTGTGTGATTGTGTGTGTATGTGTGACTTCAGTGCAAGCATTTCCAGATGTATTAGGAATGACAATACACACACAGTCACCTAAATTATTCAGAACCAAACACACACACCACATATGGCAATATACACATAGTACATGTTCACAGATTTACACTATTAGGTTTTTAATTATGGTTATGTATGTTTATTATTAGACATTATTAGACATTTTCAATCAACAGGACTAATCATATTGTGTGATACTGTGCCTTTTTAAGTGCTGAAAGTTTTCTTTAGCAGTATGTAGTGAACAACCTTCCTCACCACCAGGCTTAAAGAGCAGCTTGTTATGCCTGGAATGTTCAACTTAATGGGAGTCAGAAATGCAACCTCATGAACTCACATACACACACATACGGTAGTGTAGACACACCATACATATTAACACACACTGGTACGCACACTACATGGATGTTCACATAGACACATGATGAAATACATTGTGTGCTTGTGTATGTGTGTGTGTGTGTGTGTGTGTGTGTGTGTGTGTGTGTGTGTGTACGTGTGAGCACTTACTTGCATGAGACATTCTTGTAGCAGTGATTTCCTCAGGCAGTAAAAGGATATCCTTCCCCTTTGTACTGTCCGGCTGTACACACACACACACACAAACATGCACACGCATGCACAGCTGACACACACAACACACAATTTGTCAGAAAGGTAAATAAGATATATCTTCTGCATACTGTGTTATGGTTTGGATCTGTGTGTGTGTACGACAGTAGTGACAGTAAGAGTGTAGTATAGTTTGTGTGTGTGTGTGTGTGAGACAGAGACATGGTATGGATAGGGATAGGTGATAAACATTTTTAAATCAAATAACAGGACAAATTAACTCACAAAAACAAAATATTCCATCATGTCCTTAAAATTGAAATTCATGTTGAATTGTTATATTTTATATTCACTTTATTGATCCCAAATCAATATTCTACAAAATGTACAGATTTTTATGATTGCTAGGATGCATTATTCAATACTGAGACTTCTTTTTCAAAACTCTTCACACCTCTTCACAACAGTTAATTTCATAACCAAAATGCACCTAATCCACCAAAACACTTCATACATGTCTCAAAATCAACTCATTCTACCAAAACATGAGCAAACAGGATCACCTTGTCACTCATAACACTATAACACTGAAAAAAAACACTGACAATAGCAAGCATTACAGAAGATGTAATATTTTGCCTTGACATAAATTTATTTTTATACATTAATCAACATTCCCTTACAAAACAAGAATGTCACCTTTTTACTTTATAGATTGTATACTTTATTTTACAGGAATAAATATAAATGTCTGCAATATTCTTCAATTTTACATAATTTAACTGAAGAAGAAAAATATACTAGTCATATTACGGTACAGTAAAAAAAGATAAAGCATTACTATAAAATATATTTTATAGTAATGCTAGTTTTAGCATTTAGCATTTGGCCACAAATTCTCATGCACGTCACACCTTATATCCTCTCTTGCAATACACCTGGGAAAGAATCTCTTTGTATGCCCTATCCATCCCTGGCAATCCTCTGCAGATATGCAGGCATCCAGCATTCATTGCATCCAGAAGGGACATCTGATCATGACGGTGGTCATACACTTTACGCCTCCATGAGGATTATTCAGGAAACTTCCAACATTTCCAAATACAGTATATTGTTGTCTGCCAGCACCCTGTCTCAAATTTCTCTCAGTTTTTCAGTTTTATGGCATTGTTGGTGATAACCATGTCAGTTTACTGCAGTGAAAATTCGACCTCAACCCCCTGTGGGAGGTAACCGTTGAATCCTAAAGCAGAAAATGCAGCCAATTGTGGTGTGCTCTTGTAGGTTTTGAACAAGATTAAAAAATATGAAAAATGATCCACAGCTGTTGTGCTGGCTGTGTGAAAAGTGAGCACAGTATCGAGAAATGCATCTAACCAATTGTACAAAACTGTAAATACTATTTAACACTCAAAAGGGGCCAAAAAACAAATGATTTTCAGATTTGGAAAAGTATGGAAGAGTTTACAGTGGTCAACAATAGGGCTGGGTATTGGCAAGGACCTCACAATACGATACGTATCACAATACATGGGTCACGATATGGTACGTGTCATGCAGAGTTTCTGTTTTCCGGTAATCCAGATTTTGACCAGAAAAATCTGTTGAAGTCCGACAAATTTCAATCTCTCTAGTCATAATGTCTGTTGATAGTAACCTGCAGAGAAAAGAGAGCACTCAGGGAACAACATGGGTATAGATAGCATGTGAGTGATGTGGGTCTCTAGGAATCCCTGCAGAATGAAAGCTCAATAGAAGAAACAGTGCAGGATAAAATAAGACAATTATAATTATTCAGTAAACACAAAGTCCAGTAATATTAATCTGTCCAGTCTTTAACACCAGGAATAGTCTGTTTTTTCTTTTTAAATCCCAGTTTAAAACCAGTCCAGTTTCTTTTTTCAGACCTATCCCAGTTCCAGTATAATGCACTTTATATCCAATTCTTAATTCCAGGTTATTATATATTTAAATTGTATTTATTTATTTAAATAATTATAAGTATAACATACTGGATTGTAGTATATTAAAATATTATTGGTATTGTATATGTATTAATTGTGTTTGCAGTTTCTCTTATCCTTATTTTATTATTATGAGGGAATATACTAGAAATCCTTGGGGGGTAATCCACCATGTGACTGCACATGGTGCAAGAAAAAAGAAGGGAGGGCAGACAGAAAGAGAAGATACATGAGAGGGAGAGAAAGACTACACTTTTCCAGCGAGATACATTCTGTGCTCCTCATGAACACACAAACACACAAACACAAACTTCAGCTAGGAGGCCAACAGCCCCTTCTGCACATAAACAAAACTTTCTGACCACTTCAGTTGACCTGAATAAATCTAGAATGTGTTCAAACTGTAAATCAATGCATCTCTATTTGTCAGTGACCCAGACAGAAAAATGTCAGTTAGGACGGGGTGTGTAAATGGACTGGTTATGGACTGTTTTTCCAACTGAAGAATGGAATGTCTTAACCCTTCTAAAATGGAAACATTTCAGTAATAGCCACAACATCACCACTGTGCAAGAGACGTTTATAAGATCACGAACAGCAACAATAATTTATGATTACAGGTAAATCTGCATATTTAGCAAAGCAATTCAAAAATGATCCACATAGACTACTGTTGTGCTAGCTGTGTGAAGAGTTTTGGGTGTGGACTTTGATGCTTGTTTGAAGATTTAATAAAGCATGTTTTATTCAGTTTTCAGTATTATAATAGGAAACTTTTGGCAAACATAGTCATTATTAATTGTCAGAAAAATAGTTCAAAATGATACCTCATTGTTTCTGGGTCAGTTAATAGCATGTGAATGCCCTCCACCTATTGGTGGGAATCATAATTGCATGGTGCACCAGCAAAGTACTAACAACTGCTGCAATGCAGGGATTGTGTGTCTCTGTGTGTGTGTTAGTGTTATGTCTGTGATGATTGAGAGAGAGAGAGAGAGACTCACACACATTTTACGGTCATTCAATTTTGGAATATTTTTCCATATATAATTTTCAAAAATGCAGGTGTGCCTTTAGGATTTCTTTATTTCGTTAATCTCATTGATCATTTAAGTAACCTTACGGTTGTGTGTTTGTGGACACAGAAAACGTGGCGAGCAGCCGACGATGTCAGTGATGCTATTCCCAGAGAGCGAGCCCTAAAAAGCGTCAGTTTCCAAGAGTCAGTCAGCATTATCACTGACGGGCCTTCAGTCATGGAGCTGGAGAGCCATCCTATCCAACATGGCTGCCTGGGCAGCGACAGAAACCACAATGCCATTGGTGTGAAGATAGAGATGTCAGACAGCGAGGTCGTCCAGGTGAGCAGGGAGCTTTAATTAAAGGTACACTCCTCAATTTGTGTCCTTAATTACCCGTACCACAACGGCAATTCTAGACATAGATAAAAGACTGTCACCAAGAGGTGTTTATGTCCTGTGTTAAATGTGGAATTGTGAACCCCTTTGAGATTAGAACTGGGATTAAACGGTGTACAAATTGTACAAGAGCTGTGCGGCTGCAGTTTATCTAAACTATTAATAAAAGTGCTGTATTTTGGGATATTTCAAAAACCAAAAAAAAAGGAAAAAACGAAATGCCTATGTTAAATGTCTTATTCCTGTGGGTTTTCAGGAGATCCGTTACCTGGACCAGGTTTTAGATGCCGCCTCAGACACACCCACCAATGGAAACTCCTCCCCCTCAGAACACAACGAACAAATCAGCATCGATGGAAATTGTCCCTCTGTCCACATTTCTTCCCCGACCCTTGCAAGCCACCAACCAATTACAGTGAAGGGAGAGAGACAAATCATGTTCATCTACCAGGAAGATTCCAGCGTCAGGACCAATGGGCACGTCCAGGGGGAGGAGTCAAGCCCAGGAGGTGCGAGGTTCGAGCTGAGAGCCTTCCATGAGGAAAGACGTCCCGCCAAGCTGTTTACACCTGGGGAAGAACAGGAGGTCAGGGTCAGAAGGAGGAGGCCATCAGAGGAGGTGAGACATGATGAGTAGAGATAAATCCATTCTCTTCATATTAAGCTTGTATTAGAATAGAAAATGAATAATGCTTGTTGTGCAAAACTACAATATCTGGATTGTTTTCTTGTCTCCTGTCCTTTCCTCTCCTTCTCCCCTCTCCTATCCTCTCCTTTCCTCTCCTATATCCTATCTTCTTCCTGTGTTTTCCACTTAGGTTCAGGAGTTAGAGCGAGAGCGTCAGGAGCTAATTAAAGGCCAGGCTGTGAAAAAGAACCCCAGCATCGCCCAGCGCTGGTGGAACCCTCCTCAGGAGGTTGAGTCAATGTTACTTAAGCCATAGTTCTATGTGACTTTAAAGGGCTGTGTTTATAAAGCCTCCTGAAACCTTCCTGGACCGTATGTCACAATGCACATTCAACATAGTCAAGGTTCCTTTACAAAACCTTGAAACCAAGGTTATCTCATGGCCTGATGCTGGTTAACAACTTTCTCTGTTGACTTGGTATACAAATATGTCAGATACAAAACTTGAAAAATCATGTCATGATGCTCCAGGAAATAACTGCACTTATGTCATTACTGTATATAAGTGCTATTTATCAGCCCGATATTTTATTATATAATAATATATAATATAATATTATATAATATGAGTATTGCCCCTTTCCTTGCATATTTTAATAAATTGTGTGTGATGCCACGTGTTTATAGACAGAACAAGTCCATAACAACAGCACACAGTGTAGGCCATGCAAAGAAACACAATAATACAATTAGCACTTTATAAAACACAGAAACATGTAATTCCCTCTGTGGAAAGTAGTCGGGTAAAACTAGAGAATTTAGGCAATCTCTAAAGACCCTTTCTCTGCACAGTACCCTTCTAATGAGAAAAACCCTCCCATCAAAACTATTTGTGCTATAGTCTTTGGATGATCCAAACAGTTATTACCAGTTGATTGGACCACCTTAAACCAAACAGACATTACTACAGGTGCTTATTGTCATCAGCTGAATTACTCAAATAGACGCTCATTAGTGCAGTTATTCTAACCAGTTTTTATTGGAGGGGTTAGCAGACTAACTTTCAGAGTGAAATATTGTGGAGCTCCCAGGCCACAGTTTATATATAGCCTGTATTTCATAGGCTAGAAATGTGGTTGTTGCACCTCCTGTCAACATGTACAGTGCAGGAAATACACACACTGATATTGATTGGTCATTTGAATAATTGACTGAATCCTTGAACAATGATTGTTAGGTTCATTTGTTTATTCTAGGTTCCCTTGGAAGAACAGCTGGATGCAGAACAACTGGAGTCCTACAGAAAATACCAGGAGAGAAAACAACAGCAACAGAATCACACCTACACATACCCACAGGTAACACACATATCAATCAACTTCATACTGTACATACAACTTCACTATGCATTGCCAGATATAGGCTGAGTGCCAAGTCTAGCCGTCCCATACCTCATAAGATAACGATGACAGGCTGTAGACTATACATATCACTCTACAGAAACCATCAATAATTTATCACTGTTCTCTCAGATTTGCATGCAGATAACAGACTGGTACATTGAGCTATAATACTTAATATAATGAAATGTATAAATTAATTATGAACATTGTAAAACATGAGGATAATTTATGAGGCTATAAAGTGTCTAGGAGTATAAAGACTCAAGTTACACTGTGCTAAGCAACATCTGGATAATTTAGTAAACAGTAACCATACATGTTCCAAAGGAATAAGCCAGTGGTTCTCAAACCTTTTGACATGTGACCCCCAAAAGAAGTGTTATACTTATTTTAGTAGCATCATTAAAAAAATGTCATGACCATAAACACCATTGAATGCATGTATGCATGTATGCATGTTAATAGTAAAACCAAATGAAAAATAACTATACAAAATAATCAGAAGTATTCTGGCCGCCACATGGAAACTGTAATGTCTTTTTTCTCCATCGTATCTTCCAGCCTCAGCTGTCTGGTCCTCCCACTGTGATGACCTTTGACCCTGAGCTGACCAGGAAGGAGGACATTGTAGAGGTGCAGATTGACTTCCTGTCTGCCAGGAAGCAGTTTCTCCAGGGAAGTTCTAACAAGAGGGACGTGGCTCCTCAAGTTTACTCCGCCAAGCCCTTCACTAAGCCCGTAACCCAGGGCAACCAGGAGCCCGTCACCACAGGGGAGGGTCTCATGACCTGGTCGGATGAAGGGATTGGAGCAGAGTTCACATGCGTACACGCCGTCATGGCAATCCTGCCTGATGAGGAGGAGCTGAAGAGCCAATCACACAGCACCTTTCATCCGGAGGAGTCTGACTCGGGATTGGATGAGCTGTCTGTGCGCTCGCAGGACACAGCGGTCTTCAGCCTGGACAACGTCTCTGACAGTGGGGCCTCGCTGCCCCCCACGCCCCAGACTACCACCCCGCTGAACGGGCAGGCTAGGGGGTCTCCCACAGAGGAGGAGTTAGAGTACCGGGCTGGCCTCTTGGTCCAGAATGCCATCCAGACCGCCCTGGCTGCCCAGAACGGAGACCACTCCCCGTCCTCCCTGTCGTCTTCCTCTCAGGCCAGCCCCCCGCTGTCCTCCTCATCCTCCCCCCAGCCCCTACCTGCCTCTGCCCAGCTGTCTCCACCGCCAGGCAGCCCAACGCCCACCTTCTCCTCCACCCCTGCCTCCTCCAGTCTCTCCTCCCCGCTGTTCTCCTGCCCCGCTCCGTCCCAGACACCCCCCCAGCTAGAGAGCTCTCCCCAGGAGGCTCAGCTCCAGACCCCCTCTCCTCCCCCGTCCCAGCCCATCTCGCCCCCCCCACAGAGACCCAGGGAAGGCCCCAGGATCAAGATCCAGTCCTCTTACGCCAGGGCTCTGGCAGCGTCCACCCCGCCCCCAGCTCAGGCCCCCGCCCCAGCCCCGGCTGCTCCCGTCCCCAGGCCCACCCCGGTATACCGTCCCCCATCCCCCCCTAGCCCGGAGCGCCCAGAGTTCAGTTACTTTAGTAAGTACTCTGAGGCTGCGGAGCTGCGCAGCACGGCGGCTGCCACGCGGCCCCCGGAGGTGGAGCCTCCCGGCGGGCCGTTCCGCCTGCGCTCCAGGAAGCAGAGGACCCTCTCCATGATCGAAGAAGAGATCCGGGCGGCACAGCAAAGGGAGGAGGAGCTGAAGAAGCAGAGGGAGACGCAGCCTGTGGTGAAGGTGCGCCCCAGCCACCCAGCAGGGGGCGGTGCTGGTCCCGTTAGGACGAGCATGAGACCAACCACCTGCCCTGCTGATAAGATGAAGAGCAACAGTCTGCCCACCAGACTGACCCTAACGACACGCACAGCACCAGGTCAGTACTGCCTGTTAAATTACATTAGGTTATACTTCATTAGGTAAGGATGTAAACACACACCAAAGTAATGGTGAGATGCAGGTATATAGGCAACAAGTGAAAATGGGAAAAATAAATACTGCATATGCCAAAACAGCTCCATTAAGATTGAATGCACTAAAACGTTACACCACAACATGAAATATTTCTTTAAAGAGCTGTTTTGGAATGTGTGGTATTTTTTCCCCATTACTTTAGATTAGACCAGACTGTTCTGATGGTACGGACAGCTCCAGGTCATCCTTCTCTGTTGTATTGCATTACATTATATTACATTAGTATATTGCATTACATTATACACAAACTGCACCAACTAGCATATTGCATACTGTATAACATTATAATTGTTAGTATTATGAATAATTATAATAATGAAAATGTCCAGTTTAATATCAGTTTATTTGAAAAAATATAGACTCATGCATGTGGTGATGGATACTTTAGCAACTGTTTACTGACAGGACTCGGGGGTACATAAGACAAAAAAGGTTGGGAAACACTATATTACTTACTCTAGACCAGAGTTGGCCATCCTTGTAAGTCGCTTTGGATAAAAGCGTCTGCTAAATTGTAATTGTAATTGTAATCAGTGGTTCTCAACTGGTCTAACCTCAGGACCCACATTTGTCCTTGGTCATTAAGTCACTACCCAAAAATAATGTGATTTCCGAAAGATTATAATTTATTTCACAAAACAATTTGTGCAGTAATCCACAATGACTATATGCACTGTTCAAAACACCTATGCAACTTTCAAAATAAAAGCGCATCATCGGAAGTTCGGAGATGTTAAATAAAAATAAACGTTCAAAGTTTTTGACGGAGCCGAAGCACACTTCCGCAACCCACTCCAAACCAGCTCGTTTGGTAGGTCGGGGCCCACCAAACACTGGCCTAAATTAGATGACTTTACATTACATTAGGTATACTACACAAGATTAAATTGCATTACTTATGTATTCATCCCTACAAGGAAAACGAGACTTTTGTGTATGCATGGGCGTGTGTGTTCTCATCAGGAAAGATAGAGAAGGTTCGCCCAGCTCCTCCTGTCTCCCCCTCCCCATCAGAGGGGGCACTGTCTGACGCTGGCAGCGAGGACTCGACAGGCTCTCGACCCAGAACCTTCATGCAGACCCTAATGGACGACTACGAGACTCACAAGGTCAAGAGACGGGAAAAAATCGAGGACAGCAGTGTGAGTAGGAGGGGGCAACAAAGACATACTGAGGGAGAGAGAGAGAGTATATGGAGTATGGAGGGCTAGATTACTTAAATACACAAAGAAAGAAAAAAATACGTAATAAATATAATGTAATGTTTAACACAATGTTTTATTTGATACATTATTTCAAATTACATTGTATTTCCAAGCACTTTTTATAAATAATACCAGTACTTCATATTTATCAGGTGTATTTCTAGTAGACTTTTTTTTTATTTCATGGCAGTTTTCAAAATAATTTTTCATTTGTTTGTAATGTGGCCCTCCATACCAGAAACTGAGGGAGACTGTATAAAAATAACTCATATCACAACTTTGGGTGTTGTTCATCATGGAAAAATTATACAAGCCAGTACAGTGTGTGAGGTAGTCCTTCCCTCCTGTGTTGTGTTTCATGGTATAAGCTCATAATGTCACTACAGTAGATGCTTTCACTGTCTGATTGCGTAAACTGTGTCACCACCAGGGTGACTTCCCAGGCAAGCAAGTCAGGAAGTAAAAGTAAATTGTACCTGGGACTTTCTGCTCTGAACAAAGATAACTTTTACTTTTGATATTCAAAAATAGTTGACTGTGTCCCTGGTGAGGTCTCTATCTATCTACAGTATTTATGTTGTGTGTTCATGATGGTCTCATACATTGACTCTGTACTGTTGGCTTTCTTTCTGCTCATTGGTCAGTATGCCCGTTTACTGCTGGCTACCGAGGTAAACAACGAGGTACCTGTAACACCTGTTTGGCCCAGGCTTGTTCATCTGCCTTATTGCTAACACCCCTCCTCTCCCCCTCCCACCCCACCATTATATTGACTCGTCTTTTTATTTTTATAACCCAAACCCAACTCTGTTTCTTACACAAGTTAGGATGGATTTAAACATACAAAATAATATAATATTGGCTGTCACCGCCTCAGCCAATATTAAATACATATTTCCCAAAGTCACAAAGATAATTCAGAAGCAGAGTAAGGTTAAATATCATGTTATAGGTACTGTGTGGAAGTAGGATTTTGTATTAAAAAAAAATACAAAATTAGAGTCTACTACCAGTCACTTATTAAAATGTTCATGTTAAATGGTTCTGACACTAGAAAACGTACTAAATCTAAAGGAATTTACCGTCCAGACATCTAGTACAATCATGTCCATTAGCTTATTGTGTCTGTGTTCATTTATTGGGTTAATATGTCTGAGAAAATTATTTTAAAAAAGAAATGATTGCCAGAATCAGATCTGATCCCAGATGCTGGTCATATTGTCTCACTGCTTGGCTGCTCTGTTGTGTTAATGCTGCATGTTCCATGTTCACCTTGGGCGTCTGAACACACACCCCAAAACCAATGCACACAGTGTTACTGCGTATTTGCGCATTCTGCGTGATTACCATGGGAAAGTAGATATCCACAACTTTTAAATGTTAGTCTCTATAAATCATTACTAGAATGGAATGCTGTTTGTTTAATACCTGGATAATAGATAATTTAAGGGTACTGCTAATTTAAGGTTTCCTCAACACATTTTGCATAGCATTTTTGGTTATACAATAAACCACTAGCAAAAATATGAACACATTGACAGTTTCATGTCAATAGTTTATTTTGGAGCCTCAGTGTTGTCAGAATCATGTAGCAGTGGCACACATCCTTGGAAGGAAATGCTAACTTGCTACCAGACCTGACCACCAGACCACAATGCAACTCTCCCCAGTTATAGTGAATGTCAAGCTCCCAGACATAGCTGGCTGTCTTCTGTGTGTGTGTGTGTGTGTGTGTGTGTGTGTGTGTGTGTGTGTGTGTGTGTGTGTGTGTGTGTGTGTGTGTG
>JAOEHI010016518.1:0-29663 GCA_025447815.1 Percopsis transmontana
GCAGAGAGAGAGAGAGAGAGAGAGAGAGAGAGAGTGAGAGAGAGAGAGATCATAACGCACCTTTAACCAGTATCGGACCAATCGTTGGTCGGAATGAGACCCTGCAGACTGCTTATTGGACAGTGACACTGGTGTTGTCGTGACAACGAGAAGACATAGAAACGCACATTCTAACAGAGTGTGACACACACACAGAGAGAATAAAATATATAAAATAGCGAAAGACGAAAACGCTAGCAAATAAACCACTCACGCACCTGACCCGCACGATCACGTCCCCCACACCCCCGCCGCACAAGCACCACATGTCTCGGAGCAGACAAGACCAGGCGTCTCTCGAGCGGACCGCGGGTCAGGTTTTGGCGTTGGACAGAGTCGGTCAGTGAGAGGAATGCGACTTGTGACCGGCGATCGAACAACCAGGTGAGATTAACGCGGGAATACGGACCAGTGTTTTTCGTAGGATCCCGGGAGGGTGCCAGAGTTTCTGCACGTGCCCATTAATCATTTAATGAAATAAAATGAAACGAATCGCTACCTGCCGCATAATACATACACGCGCGTGCACACGCACACACAGAAACTGGATTTTTGTGGTTCCGTTAATTAATATAGAATCTCGAACGTGTTCGTTCATGTTCTCTCTCTCTCACGTTTGTGTGTGTGCGTGCATGCATGTATGTGTCTGTGTGTGTGTGTGCGCGCCACCTTTTTGCAGTCTTCAGTTATATTTTGATACTAACCATATTATCGTAGCGAATGTCACGTACTGCCTATGTCGCGTGCGTTGTGTATGGTACACGGCAGAAAACGTGTGTAGATTGTTATGCCAATGATGAATACGGCACTGTTTTTGCACCTTAGTACGGTGTTCGTACTGTGCTAGTAACCTACACCATTACCTCTCAACATCCTCTGCTCCACTGTGTGTGAACGTGCGTGTGTACGCGCGTAGTCATGATCTCCAAGAGGAATTCGCCTAATGACAGACACACAATGTTGCCCTGCTTCTACTTTGTGGAGGTGCGTTTTTACACACACACACACACACACACACACACACACACACACACACACACAACTAGCAACTATTACTGTAAGCCTCCAGAAAGTATTCTGCCTTTACTATTTGCTTTATTTTTGTACCCCAAAGGGAAATCACAGGGTGAGACCGTTATATAGTCGCAGGGGACCCTGTTTTTCATAACAGTACAAAAGTGGTTATGTGGATGTGCTGCAGCGTTTCTTACACTGTCGTTAATAAAGCATTAATGGTTGGCTTATCATACCACTACAGGGCAGTCACGTCAATTTGAAATTATTTCATGAAATCAACAGAAATAAAGATAAACCAAGTGTGAGTGAACAGCTCACTGGCAACTTTTTTATTTATTTACATAGAGGCTTGATACAAGGTTGCCATGGTGTCATTGGGTAACAAACCAGCTGTGGATGTTTCCCATCCACAGCAGAACAGTTGATCCAGTGTTGCCAGTGAGAGAAGAGAGATTGTTGGCAGCCTAGATTATTCTATCTGGAAAAGGGTTAACCCATATAATGCAGAATACCTGTGTATATGCTCCTTCAGGGTTTCTTAACAGTGTGTGTGCGTGTGTGTGTGTGTGTGTGTGTGTGTATGTGTGTGTGTGTGTGTGTGTGTAGCTGCCCATTGTAGCCTCTTCCATGTTGTCTCTGTACCTCTTGGAGGTGACTGAGGTGCTACGTCCCCCTCTGGTGGCCTGGAGATGTAATGACCCCGCCCTCTCCCTCCCGTACATCCAATCAGGAGATGAGATTGTTCCACTCGTTATGCTGCTGAGCCTGGCATTCTCTGGACCCGCTGCTGCGGTAAACACACACACACACACACACACACACACACACACACAAAGAATGATTCTCCAGAATGACCTTTGCTTTGTGTGTGTAGATAATGCTGGTGGAGGCTGTGCTCTATATTCTGAGGTCAGAGTTCAGCAGGAGGTCAGGTGCCGAGAGCAGCCTCAACAATGGAGGTTGCCGGTTTAATTCCTTCCTCCGCCGAACTGTCTGCTTCGTGGGTACGAATACTCCTCCATCAACCCTCCTATCAGTAGCCTAGCAACATTGCAACCCTGTAACCATAGCAATGCTTTCCTTGCTTTCTTTCTCTTTCTGTCTCTTTCTCTCTCTATGCGTCTTGGCCAGGTATGTGATTATGACTAGTGTTGGGCGGTTACAGTAACCTAATGACTTTTTTCAGTAATGACAATTACGAATCACATTAAGGGTTTGTTTGTTGGCAAGGGTGGAATGATGTAATATAATTACTGCTACTTCAGTAATTAGTAATAGTTATTAAGGTTACTTAGTTATTAAATTAGTAATTAGTAAAGACTCAAGGTACTTTTTTTCACTAACTGGCACAGCACTTGTTTTGACAGCCACGTGTGTTTCCTGTCTCCAGGCTTTGTCCATGTGTTCGGCCTGGTCATGACAGCGTCTCTCTCTCTCTCTCTCTCTCTGTCCCCTCCTGTGTCTCTCTATGTCTGTCGGCCAGGTGTCCATGTGTTCGGCCTGGTCATGACAGCGTTAATAACAGACATGCTCCAGGTGTCGACCGGATATCAGGCTCCGTTCTTCCTGACCGTTTGCAGGCCGAACTACAGTTCCGTGTCCTGCAGCCATGACCCCTACGTGACTCGGGACATCTGCTCTGGACCGGACCACTATGCCATCCACTCTGCCAGGTACACCAGTACTGGGAAAGCCCTTAGCCTGCACTGTTGGTGCCTCGCTCTGGAATTTCTGTTTTGGTTTGTAACAATCAGAAGGTTTTCCTCAAGTCTAGGATTTGTAAATCCAGAGACATACAGCCACCCTAGGCCTACAGCATAAATCTAGCATAAATCCCTGGCTCACAGTGTCTGCTCCTTCTGACAGGAAGACGTTTCCCTCCCAGCATGCATCTCTCTCTGCGTTTGCTGCTGTTTACGTGTCGGTGAGTAGGAACACACGCATACACACACGCACGCTCCTACTTCATTTAAAATTATTATTAAAACTAAGATTGATGTTAAAGTGATATTGCACATTTATTCTATCATTTAATGTTGTTTCTGAATATTTCAGATGCATTTTAATATTATTTTTTAATATTCCAGATGCATTTTAACATTATTTTTTAATATTCCAGATGTATTTTAACGCCACCATCTCAGACAGAACCAGGCTGCTGAAGGCGGTTCTGGTCTTAGTGTTCATGATGGCAGCCGGTCTCGCCGGTCTGACCCAGGTCACCCAACATCGCAACCACGCCCAAGACGTCTATGTGGGCTTCCTTGTGGGTGGTTTCATCGCTGCCTACCTGGTAAGAACACCTGTCAAGCCAGAAGATATGATTGGTTGTTGGAGACAGATGAGGAAAGCTGTATTAAGAAATGTGTGTTGTATGCTACAGTTAAAACATGGCTTGGTACCAGTGTCTACGGAAACACCAAAAGAAAGGATAACTTGCGAAGTTATGGGGGCAGGATAGTCTAGTCACTAGACTCTAGTGATAGTCCAGCCGGATGGTTGTGGGTTTGAGCCCCAGAGTTGGCCTACCTGTAAGCATCCGTGAGCAAGATGCCTAAGATGCTCAATGTAATAGCACCATATAATTGTAAGTCGC
This sequence comes from Percopsis transmontana, assembly GCA_025447815.1. NCBI lineage: Eukaryota > Metazoa > Chordata > Actinopteri > Percopsiformes > Percopsidae > Percopsis > Percopsis transmontana. The sequence goes on from JAOEHI010016518.1 coordinate 3,653, forward strand.
TTTGGGTAAAAGTATCTGCTAAATGACCTCATTGAATTGTAATTAGGGCACAGTAATGTTGTGACATACTTAAAATGAATATTAAAGTCAAAGCCTCGATGCTGTAGCTTCCATATCTCAATATTTAGACGTTTGCAATGGATTAAACCCTTGTTTCAACCACCATTCACTTCCATTGTTTCTCATAAGCATACTTCTGATGTGTGTTTACAAAGCTGGTCTCCATCTCCACTGATAGTATGTGTTCTCAAGCCGCTTGTTTTCTGAATGTCATTTAAAGTATGTTTACATTTGTATTCCAAACTATAAACCAATGCCAAGCCAAACGCTACACCAACCTGACTCTCCAGACGGGAGTAACAGCTACAGACGCTCCTCCTCCCTCTGCAGGTGCTCCACGGCGTGGCCAACTTCCAGTCATCTGAGGATGTTCTTCCGGCCCCTCCCCCAGCGCCCCACCCGGACGACGCCCTGCGCGCGCTGACGGAGCGCGGCCACGACTCGGTGTACAACAAAGGCCCCGCCTCGGCCTCCGACAGCAACGACGAGATCTCCGGCCCGGTGGGCGGGGCCGCGCGCGAGGACCAGGCCGGCCAGGAGGAGGCGCTGCCCCCCATGGTGACCTTCAGCAACTCACTGCCCCGCGCCTCCATCAACCTGCACAGCATGCTGGGAACCACTGAGGAGGCCGAGGGAAGTGGGGCGGGGCCGGAGGATAGGAGGAGGCTAAAGGAGGTGTTGGGGCACATGCAACACCTCCACCTGGAGGGAGGGCGGGGCGAGGAAGAGGAGGGTGACCACCCCGTGGCTGGCAGGAAGCCCCCTGGCATGGCTTCGTCCACGGGGGGAGGACCCAGGGCGGTGGTGACCCCGCGACCCCCCCAGACCGCACCGCCCCCGGTCTCTCCAAAGAGTGCCCTGACACGCGCCAAGTGGCTAGCCATCGCGGAGAGGGGCGGGGCCATCGCGGACAGGGGCGGGGCCTCACAGCCGCGGCTCTTGCAGGTCATCGCGATGTCGCGTCAGCAGGGACTCCTCCCCTCGCCCGCGCAGCCGGGGTCAGGGGTCACCGTCGATGCTCACGGCTCCCACCATCCCGTGGTCCACGCCTCGCCCCCGCCCCCTCCCCAGGCACAGCCCCCGCCGGTTAGTGGGAGCCCCTGGGAGCTGCGGGGAGTCGCCAATGGGAGCAGCTTCCGCCCTGACCGCGGGGCTTCAGATGCCGAGCTCCCTCCGTCAGCGGACGGCCAGGCAGAGGGAGGCAGGGATTGGAACCGCCGCAAGACCGCCCTCGTCCTCCTCGAACAGGACCTTTACAACAAGCTGCAGGGCCGACGCATCCCATAATGCCACGTTGCTGTGCAACGCTCTGGGATGACAGGGTGGCATGACTGGAATGGAGGAAAACATGGTGGCTGTTGCCGTAGAAATCCAAACGAGTAACGATGCTCCCTTGAACTCAAACAGCAGACGTACATACACTGCTACTCATCAATGGCCGGTCTGATTTGAATGTCTAGCCAATGGCAATGCAGCAGTAGGCGGGTCAAGCTAGTCCACAATTGACTGTGGTGCAATGGCGGTTTGTCACCATGGAAACATCAGTCTGAACCACTGCTGGCAATATTTTGCTTGATGTCTGCTTTTATTTATTTTAATGTATTTTGTTCATAGCTTAAGCTATAGATGTACATTACGTTCTGTGATTGCATGATGGGAGGAATTATTGGTACAATTTAATCATCTAAAAGTCAAGTGATCCACACCATAATACCTCAAATGACCCCTAGGGGCGCATGGAGCCATGGTCTAATCTGCACTGCAGCCTGGTTGCTACTGTGAGTGCTAGCATGTATGTTTGTGTCAGTGGATTCTAACCATTAACAGTCTGGTTTCACTGGTCACTTCAACCAGTAATCTCTGGGAATGTGCGTGCGTGCGTGTGTGTGTGTCTGCGTGTGTGTTTATGCATGAATCTGTGTTGAGTTGTGATAATATTGTTGTCAGCTGACGGATAACCTTAACATTCTTAACGTGTCTTAAAGTGTCTTGAATCTGTACATTTTGTGACCGGGCAAAAAACGTGTGAGACAAAGGACGTCCTGCAGTCTGTCCTGCAGTCTGTCCTGCAGTCTGTCCTGCAGTCTGTCCTGCATGCTGTCTGTGCTTTCAGGTCAATTAAAAGGTCAAACGTGTTTGTGTGTTTGCGATTAAACGAGAACGCACAGAAAATGGAACCCATAACCCTGCCTTTGTCAGTGCCTTGCCCTAGAGCACTGGGACCTTGGGGTTGGGGGGGGGGGGACCTCTGGTAGTGACTATTACCGTGGAGGCAATTTTAAGATGGTAGAGGTCACAAAAATCAACACACACACAGACATATGCATGTCGTGGTCTGGAGTCTTGTAATACAGTTGCCATGGCAACTGTGTGAATGCTTGATGTGAGATAAGTGTTGGCCGTATGACACACACTGTCACACACACACACACGCAAACACACTAACTCTGTGTGTATATTTCAGCCTACCCATTAAAATAAAATGTCATTCAAATAAACACTGTTTATGTGTGTGTGTTGCTAGCTCTGAAGGATTTATTACTTTAATTATGCCTTGTTATGATTGTCCTGTAATACATTTTCATCATCAATATCATCGATTGTTAACAACAGCAGTTTGTTTCAGTTTAGAACTGATAATGCTGAAACTCATGCCTTGATACTGGCCTGGCCATAGAAACACACACACACATGCTAGAGGCAGCAAACAGACCAGGCTGTTGCCATGACAACCAGGGCTCTTGTGTGGCTGGAGTAGGGAGCAATTTATCACTTTGATAACTGTGTGTGTGTGTGAGAGAGAGAGAGAGAGAGAGAGAGGGAGAGTGCATTAAAGTGATCTACTCTATCCCTGTGACCCTACACTCACGAATTAGAATTAGCATGGCCTGTTGTGTGTGTGTGTGGATCTCTGGCGTCCCCTGCAGGCAGAAAAGGGTGTTACATCTTAACAACTTCACACGCAATTAGAAAGTTATAGAAAATAATCACACAGCTAAAAGACTGATCAAACAAGCCAGTGTCCGAAATGTAAATTATTTAATGATTTTTAATGGATGCATTCAATTATAGCCATAGTATCGTAGTATCATATAGTGTTAATCTTAGTAACACAAGTACACACAAACACTTAAAATAATGGCACCACAAAAAACTCATTATCTTTCTTGGGGCCTCTAACCTTTGGTGAAATATATAAATAAGTTAAAGACATTGCTGTCTGATAGAGGCAAACAGAAAATTAATCTCGCGTACTACAAAATACATAGGTGACAGTCGAAAGGTGGAAACACTAACCAGATAAATGGTAAACTAAACTACCAGATCGCGAGTTATCAATAACCTAATTTCCTCCCTTCGATCACTCGTGTTGATTATATACACCATGTATAACTAGGACCTAGCGTCACGGGGCGGGGTCTCTCTCTCTCTCTGGCGTACTCACGCACGCGCGCGCGCACGCACGCGTCAACGCGCACACACGCACACACACATAACGTGGGGGCGTGTCGTCTCACTTCACACTACTCGCGCGCTCCCGGCAGAACAAAAGGTGATTTGATGCGAACTTGACTGGGACCACGCCGCTGATCGAACTAGATCGGAACCGGAACCGGTGATCGGATTGGGGTTAGTTCTATTCGGATCGTGTTGGCCAGCCCCGCAGGACGCCCCGCCCAGACCAGCGCAGACCTGGTCTGCACCCGCAGGATCTGGACTGATTACGAACCAAATCGCGGAGGACTGACCGGACCGCACCAGACACCAGAGGACCGAGACCACCGGAGACCACAAGAGACCACCGGAGACCAGTGGAAATGGAGTAAGTCGCTTTTCTCTAAAGCGTCCCGCAACGCGCTGAGTCAGACGTCCTGCGGTAGAGGGGATGTCTGTGTGTGGACTAATACAGTATTGTGTGTGTGTGTGTGTGTGTGTGTGGGGGGGTGTGTGTGTATGTGTGTGTGTGGGGGGGGGTGGGGGGAATCAACACGAGGCCTGCTAGCATCCTGATAATTATTGATACACAGACAAGTGATTACACACTGATTTGTGCTTTTAATCGTGACGATGGGGTCGTGGGGGGGGCGCAGTGGCATTTGCGTAGAGATGTGTTTTGCTTAATACTTGACTTTGGCTCCACAGTGTATCAGTATTCAGGCTATGCCACACAGTTCCCCATTTACATTTTGGTCGTTTACACCAGTAAACAGTAGCTCAATGCCAATATAAATTACAATTACAAATACCCTCTTACTCTCACACACATCATGATACACTGACTAGTGTTTGATGTACCCAGTTCACAGTATACAGTATGTAGTCGGCACAATATATATAGTACATTTTATAATTATATATTTCTATACAATACTTTTAGGCAGTCATAGCCATCTTTAAAGGATAATGCAGGTGGCATTTTATATATACTTTTATTGTCTGATAAAAAAGTTGTTTCAGGAAAAATTACAATGGCCATGTTAATGTTAATGGTAAATTATATTGACTGAAAAACACTACAGACTTATTTTAATACACAACAGAGTTTTATCTTACGTAGACCTGGTAAACATGGTTGGTTGTGTACTTTTTGTAAGCTGTCCTTACAGTAAAATGTAAAACTACACGGCCTTATCCTTTAATGCTTTGGACCTTACGGCTGCACACCCACTATAGGGGCAGGATGGTCGACTCCCAGCCGATAGGTTCATGCCCGGCTTACCTATAGGCCCCAAGCATCCTTAAGCAAGATCCTAAGCCCCTGTCGGCCCCTCCTACAATACATGTGAATGTACTCATTGTTCGTCACTTTGAACCAATTTGCAAATATAGTCTGGTTAAAACGTCCCAATTTTGCGAGCTCTGCCTCTACAGTTTGTTCCGCTTTGCACTTCAGTCTGGGTTTGTGAGCCCAACCAGCGTCCATGTTGGTGCCGAAAGCAATTAAGTGCCTGTGTTTGAAAAGTCATCCCCATGTGGGTCTAACTGGCTCAAGTTAGTCCAATTACCAAAATACTGTAAATAGTTACCATAATTCATACTTATCTTGTGTATATTTTGATATTTTTGAATACTTGTGTAAAGTTTTGTTGCTGTGCCTCTCTGTTTATTGCAATGCACTTACCTTCACCAAGTAAATTACAATGAGGTCATTTTAGCAGACGCTTTTATCCAAAGGGACTTACAATTACATTTTGCTATTACATGGAGCAGGTAGGGGTTAGGCATCTTGCTCAAGGATGCTTACAGGTAGGCCACCTCTGGGGCTTGAATCCACAACCTTCTGGCTGGGAGACCAACACCTAGACCACTAGATTATCCTGCCAAGTAAAATTCCTTGTATATGAAAATTGCCAAATAAAGAAGATTCTGATTCTAATTCATATCAGGATACAGTAATATATAGCCTTCTGAAACATAACGCAAGCTTAGTGAGACACTCCTAAATGTTATTGCACTTATGCAGCAAATCACTGAAATAAAAAGGGCTGCTATCTTCTAAAGTGTACACAGTGTTCATGTAGACCAGAGTATCTGAACATCTGGAAATTACAGACTATTAAAGAATAGTAAAACTAGATAAATTATTTCAGAGATTCCGGTTGAATTGGGAAGTGACAAAACATGGAGTAGCAACAGGAAGTCAACAGGAAATGGCTTCCCATCATGCCTTTAGAATCTAACAAAGCATTCTTCAATACAATATAAAATGCAACTACCATTCAATTGTATAGTAGATAATAGGCTACAATGCATCAAACACCAAAGGCCCACAAAATCTTCTTCGTCTTTAAATAATGATCTCAGTAAGGAAAATCTATAAAACATGATGATCTACAGAAATTAAACGGGTAATGCTAAAAACCAAACAAAGCTATAATATATAAAATGTATAAATAAACAAGAAGATTCCATTACACTACACTTATTACACTGAAAACAGTGATGAAGGTAAGATGAGAAGAGGTCTTTATCTCCTAGTCTCCTGGTAGCTGTAGGAGGGTTAGGACATTTTCCAAGATTCCCTGTGTGCAGGACAGTGCTCCATGGAAACGGTCCATAGAAACACTCCATGGAAACGTTCTGCATTCCCATTTAGACAGCTGTGAGTTACAGCTTCAAAGAGAGAAACACAGAACAGGCAAACCATCAAGGAACCAGGTCCATCATATTTTCACCCAGCTGGAAGCTGGAGCTTGATTTGTCTTTCACCGTCTAGTTTCTTCTGCTTGTTTCTAGGTCTTGCGTCTAATAGCGTGTCTCAATCCTGGCCTTGGTCTTTCACAGGAACAGAAACCAATCAGAAACCAATAAGTTCCAATGACCTTCCTTTAGCCAAACTACTGATCTCATACAAATCTCATATAACGCATGTATAACACATACATTTATTTAAAACACAAATACAGTAAACTACTGTAAACTACTACAGTTATACTATAGTAGAACTACTACACATTTTCTTAACCAATACTATTACAACAAGTACTATTGACTATCGAGTACCTGTTTTAAGTAGAGAAGCAATGGTCTCTGGTGTTACCCGGCCAGTGTGATAGTCTACTAGACGGAGTTGGACAGATACATGTTTTTGCATCAAAGGTATGCTCAACAGAACACTCTTAATGCTGTTATATAACATTTGTTTTTCTCCTCTGAAAGGCTCTGCTGAATTGATTTCTGACTTAATGTGCGATTCTGTGCTGGGCTAGTCTAGGCTGAAGCTCATATGACCGCCACCATGCCTGCAGACCATAGCCGGAGAGTCCCCATGAAAAGACATGTCTGTTTAGAAAATGTCTCACGCCGCAGAGAGTCAAACCAAGTCGATCACCGCCTTGCAGCTGTGTGTGTCAGGCTGTGTGTTAGCATCAGGCTGGTGAGGAGCATTATCGCATTTACGTTCCAAAAATGTGAATGTAAATGCATCAAGTCACAGACAGAAAGACTGACTGACTGACAGACATGCACACTCACATAGAAGTAACACGGTATGACCGTACACACTGACACACCGTGTGTGTGTGTGTGTGTGTGTGTGTGTGTGTGTACGCATGCACGTGTGTGTGTGTATCTGTGTGTGCTGGAGCAGGGTGGGAGGAGCATTCCTGGCAATCCATTATGATCTCATATTTCAATCTGTGCACTGTGTTTGTGTGTGTGTGTGTGTGTTTTGGGGTATTTCGGACCCACCCACCTTATTTTGGACACTCTGGCATGATGGGTATGACACACGCACACACACACACACACTACTACAGTGGTTAATCCTGTGACCTTGCAGACTGATGTTATTGGTCCTACCAAGGAAGACTAACCGGGGAAATATTAACCTGTATGTCTGTGTCTGTGTGTCTCTCTCTCAGGGTAGAAGGGCTGTCTCAGCAAGACAGGCTAGTTATCGTAGCGGTGAGTTGATATACAGTACCTTCTATCTATGTTAACTAAGAAGTGTTTTCTTAAAGGTACACGCCTCAATTTGACCATTGTGGTTTAAACCAGCATTACAAAAACACTGCATACCTCTCCTGCCCCTGACATGCATTCCTCTCTACTTCTCCGCACACATTCTCTACCCCTTCCCCTTTAGTCACTTACAGTTTTGTTTTTTAATATAAACTGTAGGGGTGTAACGGTTCTGAAACCGAGGGCAAAACCACGTTACAAACGTCCACGGTCTCTCACGGTCTTGTCAAAAATCGAGGTCTGAACTGAATTGTGAATTTGGAGAACCGTTACACCCCTAACAAACTCTGAGCTGGGATCGAAATTTGGGATTCAACTAAACAACTAACTGTGTTGAACTGACTAAATAACTTAAATATATCCCTTTATAGGAAAAGAGGAAGCGGCAAGAGGAGATAGAGAAGAAGAAGAGACAGCTGGAGGATGACAAGAGACAACTACAGCACCTGAAGGTGACACACACACATCCCTTTGTAGTGTTGCATGAAGTATGTGGAATGCAGAAAGACGGTGAACTGAAGTCAAGGTGAAATCTCCTCACTTTAGATGTAAAAATATGAATAATAATCAAAATTATTCAGATTATTTCTTTGTAGAAATGGACCTGGGCCGCTGAGAGGGCGTTCCTATGTCTTTGCTAAACTGAGCTGTTGAAAGCTGGCACAGTCAGTCGCTAGGTTGTTATGAATGAACCTAAGTTTGTCACAAGGCGCTAGATGGCACACAACAAGGATATATCCGTTGGCGTGTTGTTTCTTGGCTGCTTAGCATGTCTTCTCCTGCAGTCCAAGGCGCTGAGGGAGCGATGGCTCCTGGATGGAGCGTCCTCCGCTGGCTCAGAGCAGGAGGCCCTCAGCAAGCAGCTGGAGGAGGAGCAGGCCAAGACCAGGAGTCTGGAGGACACCATCAGCAGGTAGATCACACCTCCTGCCCCGCCCCGGGGACTTCATCACGGCCAGTATGGACATTGAATTGGGTTAGATTAGCTCAGATTAGATCATATCAGGTTCTTGAAGACCAACAACCTCCTCTGCATCCACCATGGTGCCTCTACCACTGACCTGTCTACCTCATAGTACTCCCATTACCTTTAGCCCTCAATGGCCACCCTGCCTGCTCTGTTTGGACGTTTAAGATCTTAGCAATTCATTCTGAAGCACTTGATGCCATGTTGATGAGCAAGGCAAGGCAGTTTTATTTCTATAGCACATTTCATACTCAGTGCTTTACAAATAAGATAAAGCAGAACAAATAAAAAGACAATTTATTAAGACAAGAAATTAAATACGATTGAATACAACAGAGTAAAATAGATTTGAAAAAACTTTAAAAAGTGCAGCAAATTGCATTTCCCAATTTACCAACTAAACTAAATGCCTTTGAAAACTGTAAAGTTTTGAGTCTAGATTTAAAAATGTCTAGTGTTGGGGCACGACGATCATCAGTGAGTTGGTTCCAGCGATGCGTAGCATAATGCCTATAAGCTCCTTCGCCATGTTTGGTTTTGACAGTGGTCACCACTAGCAGGCTTCTCTCTAGCGAGCTGAGAGGCCTGGTCGGTCTATGTCCATTAAACATTTCCGAGATGTATTTTGGTCCCACCCAATGATTTATAGACAAGCAGCAATGCCTTAAAATCAATTATATGACTTGCCGGAAGCCAGTGTAGTGACTTAAGAATAGGGGTGATGTGGTCTGTTCTTTTAGTTCTTGTAAGAACTCTAGCAGCTGCATTTTGAATATGCTGTAGCTGCAATGCAATTGTATGATTACTAGCCCCGATGACTGCTGAGGTCACAGCTTGTGTTTATTTATGATGCCTGGTGTATGATCCATTCAGCTATTGACAAATGTACCTAATGTAAGTCTCTAAATGATGTAAATGTTCATGTCAGTACGGAATATAGCTTAGGTTTGTGTGTGTGTGTGTGTGTGTGTGTGTGTCTTTCAGGTTGCAGGAGGAGCTGGTTGAGTTGGAGACTGGAGGCTTCAAGGAAGACATTATAGTGAGCATACATACACATATATCAGATGTACAGACACACATATTAAACTGTACTGCACTGTATATATAAAGTATATCGAAATACATATTTACCTTTATCTCTCTTTCTATCCAGGTGACAGAGCGATCAGTGAAAGGTAATATTACGCAAGTTTGTCTTTTACTATTTTTATAATTTACTTTATATTTATCTCCCTCTCTCTCTATCTGTCTATCTATCTGTTTCTGTCTCTCTCTCTCTCATTTCCTCCTTGCGGTAATAGCGATCAGATACTGATAAAGTGAGAGATTGCATTACCTGGTATGTTAGTAATCTGATTACGTCCTGTTGTGTTGTGTTTTCCTGTCCCTCCTCCCTTATCAATCGACCTATTATAGAAGTCAGTGTTCAGAAAAGCCCCCAAATCAACAAGCCCCAAGCCCCCGAGGAGGAGGTGAGAGGTGAGTCACAGAGAGAAGGAAGAAAAGAGAGAAGGAAAGAAAGAAAGAAAGAAAGAAAGAAAGAAAGAAAGACACCATCAGTTCCAATTTATGTAATTCTATCAAATCTATTGCAACAAATCACGATATTTTACACCCAATGTAGCCTTTAAATTTTGCACAAAATTCAGTGTTATAATTCAATATTATATAAAAGATGAGACTTGAAAACGTCACTCGGATTATTCATTTTTACATAAATTGTCTGACCAAGTGGTGGTATTTCATAGAGATTTCTCTTCTCAGTTATATTCACTCAACACACTCAATTATATTCAGTGCTTTGAGCTCTTCTGGTTGCCAAGGGCTACGACATGGCTTGACATTATGGGATCTGAACGTTTTCTGGTCTGTAAATGTTGACGGCAGATGTCTGAACTTACTCATTTCGAGTTTTTTGTCTTTTTAAAATTAAATACAAAAATAAAAATTATAATAAAAACTATAAAAAAAACTGTTCTTAGCTAACTTCACTAATGTTGTCTGGTTGTTACTAATGAGAGATAATAAAATAGTTTGCTCTTTCAATGCCTAACCCACAATGCAATTTAATGAAACAGCCCCACATTGGTAAATGTAATAAATGTAATTTTCTTACGTAGAAAAAAAGAGAAATTAATTATAATGAAATGTGTGATGTATTGTGGGAGGGAATTAAGTTGCTTAATAACAGACTGTTGTGTCCCTTCACGCCTGTAGAGGGCAGTGTTGTGACTACGCAGCCATCTGACACTCTGATGAGAACAGGTGAGTCACGACAACCATAAGAGTTTGTTGTCTTGACGACCAGGCAGGGTCAGCGATCAGGACCATCTTCCTGTTTCTTCAATGACCTGGATTATGACCTGGATTATGAACAGCAGGCTACAAATCCAACCCCACTGATGTAAAAGTAGTATCAACCCAATTCATCTGCACAATTCTCAGTCCCAGTCCTAGTCCAGTCCAATTTGTATACAGTTCTACTGTCCAAGGGCTTCACTCCCAAGAAAACCTTATTGGAACAATTTATAGCAGGAGGTTATAGAATAGAGATAGATGGGCAGAGTAGATTCTAGTGCTAAGGCTGTGTGTCTATCTCTAACCTATTTGTCTGTCTGTCTATCTTTGTGTCTGTCTGTCTGTCTGTCTGTCTGTGTGTGTTGGGTGTCTGAGTGTCTGCATGCCCGTAGGTTCACTAGTTTGCTGTAAAGTAGACTGATGCTGACCACTGTGCAAGTAATACTGCCAGACAGACCTCTGGTTTAGGATCTGGTCTGTAGGTTTTGGTCTGTAGGCTCTGGCTCTGGCCTGTAAGTTATGATTTGGAGGTACTTCTGTGCTGTAAGTAAATGTATGGGCATGTAAAGTAAATGTAATATACATATTCACATCAAATATATATTAGACCATTTCATTTGTGGATTTGTTTAAGTGCCATATAAGTGCAATCAGATGAATTAGTACTAGTAGTACCATCAGATATGTACTACCACTACTACTACTATTGCTGTAGATTCTGTGTGTCTGGTCTATCATACTATTATGATGCTACTACTACTACTACTACTACTACTACCAGAGCATTGTGGGACATGTAGTCTTTCAAAACATCATAGTTTTTAGCTAGATTGTGCGTGTGAGTGTGTCAGTGCGTGCATGTGTGTGTGTGTGCGTGTCCATGTGTGCATGTGAGCGTTGAAGTAAAGCCGTGCACCTCCCCCCCTAGCTGTGTACTCAGTGGAGATTCGTGTGCAACATGATCACGCGACCGGCCGGAACACGGTACTGTCCGCTAACACGCTACTTCCTGTTGACGTGTCCCAGCAGGGGGTTAAAGTGTACGAGGATGAGCAGAAAGGTGATCAAATAGTCATGATGACTGACAGCTGGCGGCCCTCCTGCTGGGAACATACACATACTTATACACACTCGCACACACACAAACACACACTCACGCGCGCACACACACACACACATATACACACACACTTCTCCTGTAGTGAGAGGAAACGACACAGGAAGTGATTATATCACTGTCTGTCTGTCCGTCTCAGTGGTCCATGAGATGAATGGGATGAGTGGTGTCCACCAGCTGACGTCCTCTGAAGTGGACGAGTTGATCCAGAAAGCGGACGAGGCGTCCATGAAGTCCTCGGCCGTCTCAGACCTTCAGGACGTCGCCCAGGAAGTCCCCCAGACACCCCCGCGGCCCCCGGGGGACGTCACCGGGCTGGAGAGCAACCAGGACGAGCCCCGCTCGGGCGCGGAGGAGATGGCCGCATCCGAGGCCAGTTCGGAGCACCCGGTCACCATGGTGTTCATGGGATACCAGAACGTGGAGGACGAGGACCACACCAGGAAGGTGCTGGGCCTGGAGGGGACTGTCAAGGCTGAGCTGGTCCTGATCCAGGACGGTAAGACCCCGCCTGGACCTAGCCCCCAGGAGGAGCACACGGCCACGCCCACTAAGGGCTCCCCAGCCCTCAGTCAGCCCCCTAACAAGGCTCATAAAGAGGCTTCTAACAAGGTCCCTAAGAAGCTTCCTGACAAGGCTTCTAACGAGGCTCCTAACGAGGTTCCTAACGAGGCTCCTAACGAGGTTCCTAACGAGGCTGCCAGCCAGGCTCAGGGGCTGGTGGCTGATAAGGAGGTGGGGGAGGAGCCAGGGGGAGGCGCTGAAGTGAACAAGGAGAAACAGCCATGCAAATGCTGCATCATCATGTGACCTTCCTCTTGGAAGTCTTCCTCACATCAGACATTTGGTTTCATTTTTTTTACCCGAGCTTTTCCACTTCTGTTGTGAAATAGAGGAGAGGGGCAACCAAGGCCTATAGGAGAGAGGAGAGGAAATGAAAAGAGGATGATAGAGGAGTGGAATACATTTGAGTTTTCATTTGAACTTTTCTTTATAACTCTGTATTAAAAGTATTAATTTTATTTATTGGATATAATACATTTGGTTTTGTGATAATATTGGGCTGCATGCTGAAAAGACAGATCTGGATTTTTGTTTCAGAAAATTTAAAATTAAAAGTCGCTTTCACAGCAAATAATATATGTATATCCCTAACAATTAATGATATCAAAGCTTGTTCTGTGTGTGTGTGTGTGTGTGGGCGTGCGCGTGTGATGCTAGTCATATACTGTGCTAAATCTAGATAAATGACTTACTGCCCTGCTGTCTTCTAAGCAGTATGTTATGCTAATTACCACTGGTCTCATACGACACATATCTCATTACAACAGGCGTCTGTCTCGATATATGTAAAGGACAACCACTAGATTCCACATCAAGCTACTGAATTAGACTGGAATCACATGATAAAAACCTCTCATTTACCTTTTCTGTGAGTCTTTTAAAGTGTTTTTTGGTTTGCTTGTTTATTGAATTTGAATACACTTGGTATGTAATCCCAAAAATTAAACATGAATTTAAATAGTTTCTATTGGGGAAATTAATCCTGTAACCTCTGACATGAACTGGCCATTGAGTTTTTATAATTATTGCTACATAAAGACTGTTTTACGAAAGGCTTTCCCCTTCCTATATGGTATTCAGGTGTGATAAAGGGCTGATTTACCGTCGTAGACCCCATGCTGTGCTTCCAAGCTATGCAAGATATCCCAGCATGCCCCCTCTCTTGTCAGACTCCACTATAATGAACCAAACACATGGGCCTTAATATTACCCTGCAGCAAATGGATGTAATACATATTTCATAAAAATATAGAGGGGCCCAGCATTGAACCCTGTGGCACACCTCTGGCACTGAACAGTGTTAAACATTATCCCAGACTTTTATTATAATTATGTTGCTGATTGCTTCATCCTTTTTTTATTTTTTGTATCTTGACTTTCCTTAATGTTATTGCAGAACGAAACAGGTGTTTTTGTGTTGATATGTTGTGAAATATGGTGTCATGTGTGTTGATAAATGTGTTTAAAAGACGGATTTCACACATAGCTTCAAGCTGCAGTGGATTCTGGGTGAAGATTCTGCACTGCCATCATCTTGGTAACCTGATGACCCTGCTCAGTGCTGTCCTCTTTTGGCGACCGGCGGAACTTACATTCCAGATTACACATCCAATTCCTCCCACAATGCCTTGCAGCCTGGTCCCAACTGGTCAGAACCAGACTGTTGTTTTCTAATGTAAAAAACAAACAAAAACCCTGGTAACATTTGTCTGTAGAGTGGTAACAATGGTCCATTGTCTGTTAAAATGCAGAAAATAAAATGTGGTTTGATTCAGATGCTTCAGTCTGCCTGTCTGTCCGGGGGGGTTAAATGTTTTAGCAGAGGACCATTCTAAATTGTTAGTGTGTTCAGCTTGGCTTTATGTCAGTGGAACGTCTGTGTGTGCGTGTGTGCGGCATGTCGGTAGCCTAGCTCAGCTGTTTTCTTGCAAATCCAGCCATGCCTGCTGTACTATTGTTAGTGACACGCTGCAGTGTGTTTGTCCTTGTGTGTGTGTGTGTGTGAGTGAGACCTTTGTCCAGGTCTTTTTCACTGTCAGCAGCTTTCTATGGAATTCTCAGCTCTCAGCAACCTCACTCTCTTCAACACACACACACACACACACACACACACAGACACACACGTAAATGCAGAAACAACAACTTGCCATTGATGTTGATTAGGTGTTTGTACGTCAGTTGTCTAGACGCGACTGACCCAAAGTAGGACCAAACCGGTCTGGACCAGATGTTTGGCAGGGGTTGAACCTGCAGCCGTGCCCAAGTCGCAGTCACACCCACATCATGTCGAGCAGAGCAAAATGGAAGCGGAGTGACAAAATTCTTTTCATCTTCAAATTGTGAAGTTAATGAGAACCATTTATTTATTTATTTTTTACTTCGACACTTGCAATTGAATGAGTTGACACACGAAGATATTCAGAAGAAGCAGTCGTTAAAAAGACCAGGTGTCCAGGGGCAACAAAACATGTGGCAGGGATGCCAGTGAAGCTGGAACTACTACCCATAAGCACGAGTATTCTATAGCACTACATGCATCAGGAATCATCACTGTACAGTTATTTCCATTTAGGAAGAAAATTAACAAAATATTTTAATTTTTAATTGAAACTTCTTTCTTTTGAGATCAGGTGAATTTCCTTAAATTAAATTATTAAAGGAAAACGGTTTTGTAGGTTTCTAAAATTACACAAACGTTGCTGACTAAACAGCTATTATGGCTCCATCATTGCCTATTATCAGCCAACAATTAATAATTAATTCACTGTACTTGTATGGAGTCTCAGGTGTACATGCAGCCTGTGGCCACCACAGGTCAGTGTCCTGTCAACATTCAACTAAATAAGATGTACTGTTTGTGTGCATGTGTATAGGCGGGGGTCTGGTGGGTGGAGTCTAGATGATAGCCCAGACTTTGGCCATTTAGAAACTTTACTCCAGTTAAAATCTAGCTAGTTAGTCTCGCCAGCTTGGTCATCTAGTTAAGCTTGTTTTGCATTAAGGGTTGACTTTTGGGATTCATACAGGTATGTTTAACACAGGTTTCTATTAGCTGTGATGCCACTGTGTGTGAATTCTGCTGTTTTGTGTTATTGTTCTCTGGGTTTCATTTGGAAATAATGAAGGTAATTTAAGAGTCACATAAACCTATGAGGGGCCACTGGGCCCCTCAGTGATGATGATTGAAACGTATGAGCCTTGCTCATGGGTAGCCATACCATGGTTCTTTAGGGAAGAGACCAGGGATTTGAATCAATGACCTTCTGTTGATATGGTTACTTTGGTTTGGATTAATAATGATTGCCTTTTGGCTTTACTAATATTTTTATGAAAAAACATTTTCATCTGACCCAAGAATGGTGATGTCAGACTCTCTTTATTATTCTCTCTGTAGCTCTCACTGTGCTCCACACACACAAACGGCCAGCGTTTTGAGATCTTCCCAGGCTCATTTCTCCTGTGTCTTCACCAATAAGGCAGTGTACGTTTCTTGGAAGTGTGTTATCAGAGACGGACAGCCCAAGACAGACAGACAGACAGACTGGTCTTATCTATCGCAGCAGACAGTCAACAGGTCCAACTCATAGCAGCATAGATGTTTATGGGTCCACCAGTTCAAGTAGGCTTGTGACAACACACTTTACACATTCACATTGTGTCTTTTTGTGTCTGCTATATAAAACAAATTAATTATTCAATTATTTAAGCTGAGCTATTATTTTTCAAATGGAAACATGCCAACTGAGTTGAACTCACTTGCTCCCACACATTATGACTTGTGTCATAATGCCTGACACATGACTTCATGTTTATGATACAAGATCTATATGATCTTGTATCTTAGATAAGTTTTACTGTGCTCCAGTGGAACATTCTGGACTGTTATGGGGGTCAAAGTATCATACTATCATGTCACTGCAGAAGAATATACAGTATATAATTATAATATTATAATAATGTGGAATTATAATAATAAGAAAAAGCAACAAATAGCTTGATTATTTTCTCGTGGTGACCAAAGATAAAGTCATATTTTGGATGAGATTAATTTTTTCACCACTACTGGACCAGAACCAAAACAACCCCAAAGCATTATATGTAGGCTGTGTTGTCATGAAAACCCTCCTCCTGTTGCTGTTTCTAGGGACGTAGTTTCAGACTGCCAGGATGTCCTGACACCCTGCCCACCTCCCCTTGGTCATGCAGAGCTCCCCCAGGAACTGGGTCCTGAAGGCCTTGTCTCCCACACTGGACCCCTCAGACCTGCGCACCATGCTGGGCCCACCCCACCCACATCCACCTGACCTGGACCAAATCTGTGTTACCGACGTTCTCCCAGCATGCTTCCCGCCAGGGGAGTTCCGAGACGTCCTGGCCCAGGCCCGGCAGGTGACCCTGTCAGAGCACACGGGGAGTTCCAACACCAGCAGCGCCAGTCTCCCATGTAGTCCCACCAGCAGCACAGGCTCGCACTGCGGGTTCTACTCATTTGTAGAGGACACAACGAGCACCGAGGCGGAGCTGAACGAGGCCTGGATGGTCTCCCCAGAGAGACGCGCCCAACTAGCCACGCTGAGGGAGGACCAGAACTTCAGGCTGCAGACGTACACCCGGGGACGGACCCCGGGAAACCTGTTTGAGCAGAGTAACGGAGACTCACCCTATGAGGTCCACCCCAGCGATGCCGGTGTGGTTCAAGAGGAGGAGGAGAGGCGACTCCGAAAGGAGATCATCCGCAGCCAAGCACCAAAGAAAAGCCCAGCACCCAAGATACCGTGGAGGTCGCCGGACAGCGCGGACGCTCCCGACAAGCTGTTAGACGGCTTTAGTTTGTTCTTCGGGCAGAGCAGTGCCAGAGCGGACCCAGACCCAGGCTCCCCTGCTAAGCCAGGAGCAGTGGACAGTGAACAGATCAATTTCAGCGCTGCACGGCAGCAGTTCCTTAAGATGGAGAAGGAGCAGCTGAAGGCCATGTTAAGCCCTCCAGGATCTCCAAGAACCCACAGCAGGACCTTTCAGCGGGACCTGAGATTCTCAACACAGGTATTTACTGTATAAAGACCGCTCAGTATTAGACTATTTGCTCTACTGTTGGTTGTATATCTTCTTGGTCAATCCATCAACCATACCCTTCTGTCTCCACCCATACAACTCATGCATGTATTTCTGTATTAATGATCTGCTTCTGATGCTGATCAATATCTCATCTCATTTTATCTTAGATAGATAGTTCTGCAGACCGATCCAGTCCTGGCGTACCAGACAGGTTCTATAACGAACTGTTCTGGGAGGCTACGGATCAAGACAGTCCAGGACTCAGTGATAGGCTGCATCAGAACTGTAGCAGCAGCAGAACCGAGCCTCTGGTCCACCACGAGACACCGATCGAGAGGGAGATCAGGATCGCCCAAGAGCGCGAGGAGAGTCTGCGTCGCCTGCGAGGCCTGAAGCTCAGCGATGGCCGGGCTGAGATGATACAGATCAGAACCAAATCTCTCCCCTTGCTGTTCAACGCCCCACAGACCCCCACCAGGCCCAAAGAAAAGAAGAGAGTCAGCTTCGTCATACAGCAAGACAGAGCCCAGTTTAACCACAGTTCTGCCCTGGAACCGGCAGACAGAACCGTCCAGACGCCAAACAAAGACCAACCCAGCAGTGAGCAAGAAGAGAGGAAGGATGAAGGATTTCTCCAGCCCTGCTGTCCTCATCGCCACCCTGAGGAGACAGAACTCTACATTTCCAGGAAAACTACAGAAAACGTCACAGCCCCCCCCGGTGATGGAGGCCCACCAGCCAAGCCTCAGCTCACAGCGGTGGACAGCGTGACGAGTTCCCAGGATAACCTGTCTTCACCACCACCCATGTCATCTCCTACACCCTCCGTCCTCCCCGCTCCCCTCTCCTCCCCGCCCTGGAGGGGGAGTCTGGCCAACAGGAGGATCAGAGGAGCTGCACCAGAGAGCATCCAGAAGGAGATTGAGGACGACTTGAGACGAGAGCAGGAGCTCCAGGAGCTGAGGACCTCCAGAGGCCTGTCTGTTTTCCCAGACAAGCAGCCAGACAGCCTTACCCAGACAGGCAGTCTTTCCAGTCAGACAGACAGCCCACGGGAACTGTCTGTCTGGACCAAAGGTGAAAGAGTCTATAACTAGAACACAAGGTTAACTCTGTTAGAATAGAATAGAATAGAATAGAATGGAATCCAGACCAGTTTTCTAAAGGCACTGTATGTTTACGTCTGCGTTCGAAATGGGTTAAGATGCTGCTTCCTGAGGTGTCTAACTGGACAGCGAGGCATCAAGTGCCGTTCTAAACGGATCAAACTCTCATTTCCTGTCTACTAAGATGCCTTAACACATCATCGATGCTGCCTTAATGCTGTCATTACCTATAATTCTGTGCGGCAGCTCCCTCAACAAACGGACTGCGCTGTAATAATAGCCAGCAAGCTAAGTCCTGCTAAAACATATAAAAACATTAATTACATCAATATTATGCTTGTGATAGAAAAGGGATTCATAAAAGATCGCTAATTGTATTTTTGCGGTGCCCGAACAACCAGGAAATGCCCTACGGTAGTCTAGTGAAACTCATTGAGCGTTAAGTTGTAGTCTTAAACATTCAAGGCATACATTTTTCTTTTTCACGCTTAGATTTTTCAAAAGTTACAGAGAAATAGACACATCTTGTTGCCCTGTGACTGTAACCAACTAAATGTGTTCGATATATGTTAAGAGCGAACACTACACTGACTGACACAGCGCCCGCCGGGAGAGAAGCGACCAGATTAGTTACGTTAACGTCACACGTTAACGTAAATGCTGTCTTAAAAGGTCCAAGAGACCGTTGGTTCGAAACCAACGGTCCAAGAAGAGGCCTTCACTAGAAAGTGATGACTTCTGAGACACCTGTCAACTAAGGCAGCGGGGCAACAAGGCAACTGCCTTCCGTTTCCAACGCAGCCTACATGTGCTTAGTGAGTTAGACGAGGATTGAATCAGTAACTTTATGAGAAACAAAGTCCAGTGCCTCATTACGAAAAATAAATCATTAACTTCCAGGTCAAAGTAAACCACACTTCTAAACCTGCATACTGGTCCTACCTACACCTGAACTACATCTGGATTACAGCTAAACTATTGAACACCATGATAATTCACTTATATTAATTCATCCTC
This sequence comes from Percopsis transmontana, assembly GCA_025447815.1. NCBI lineage: Eukaryota > Metazoa > Chordata > Actinopteri > Percopsiformes > Percopsidae > Percopsis > Percopsis transmontana. Next base: position 23,301 of record JAOEHI010016518.1, read on the forward strand.
ATTGTTTTTTTAGATAAATCCCCTGTTTGCCCTGCTGTCAGACTGCCCTCTCTTTCCAACGCCACCCCACAGCCCTGGGGCTCCATCCGACCAAGTCCCTCTAACCTCCTCACCCAGCCCAGCACCCCCCACCTCCCCGCCCTACTGCCTAACGCCTCCAGCCACCCACAATCCAGTTCTTCGCCTCTGCAGAGAGGACTCACAAAGACGCTGCTGGAAGATTTCGAGGAGAGGAAACTTCTTCTGAAGCTGCAGGAGAACTCAGTGAGTATCGACAGGATGTGACGTTTATACACCCAAAAACATGTAGAGTACTGGACAAAACAGTCCCCTCTGCTCTCGTGGACAGCAACATCTGTGTCATAAAGCACTGTTGAAGAGGTTTGAATGGTCTGTTCTTGTCTTGCTCTTGACAGTATGCAGGAATCCAGGCCATTGATGATGTCAACACAGAGGTCAGCACTACACTATCAACACGACTTTATCTCCATTACCATTAGTAAACATTACATATATTACTATACATTATCCAGAACAACATTACAACTTTAATTAATATCCTAACAGAAGTCTGTCAACTAGACCTACTATTCTTTTGTTGAACATTATTCTACAACTAATATAGTAAAAAATCTAATGAATTACTATGTTGTTCAGTGGGTATCTTAATGTTGTTTCAGGTCCTGCAAGCAACACGTGTAACCAGACAGAAAAACAAGCGGGCGCTTAGCTGGGAGGCTGGCGTTTACGCCAACCAGTATAACCAGTAAGGCTACTGGTCCTGCCCAGCCTGACTTTTTCACACAACAATCAGCCAACTTGATTGGTCTGTATAAGAGGAGAGGCTGTCCGACTATGTGCAAGAATTGGACGCTAAGCAAACAAAGTGGTTCCGCTGGGAACAAGAGCTGCTGAAGGTTTCAGCAGCTCTTAGAGGGAAGACAGGTTAATGTGTCCTGCTGTTCCTATTTATTGTATTGATAAAAAACAGCTGCCCCAGAGACTTTTACCAGGCATGACTCTTATCCAAACACCCTCTGGGTTATGTAGTTACAAATAAAAGGGAGACTGAGAGGAAGATTTTATAATGTGACTTAATGTCTGATGTTTATTTAGGCAAGTAGACATTTGCATGAACTAAATTGAACTAAATAATAACTAATTGATGACTATAAATCCATTGTGACTGACTTGATTCAAAATGACTCATTATTAACTGCAGGTAAAAAATCTGTATACTGAATAGTTTTTGATACAAGAGGAATTTGGTTCATAATAGTTTCAGCAGCGTCAATCTTCATTCCTACTTAACAATACCCTTTTAAATGCCACTATCTTGTATATTTTTTAATGTTCCCTTATCTTTGACAAAACCCTTTCTAGAATAATAAATTAATCAATATTTTAGAAAATAAATAAAATAAAACATAATGCCATCCCGCGCTGAAACCAAATTCCATGGGCACTTGGGTGCAGCGGGAAGGGGTGAAATGCCTTTCTACTTCTCCCCCTACAGAGCTCATAGGCTCACACACTATCTACCCCTCACCCTACAGCCAAAGGAATATTTGTTTCAAGCAGAAACGGTAAGCTGCCATGGAAATCATTCCACCTTTTCTGTCGACTAACTTTAGACATCAGACATTCTGACGTCTGTGTTAACATTCGTCTCTTATTACAGGCAGATGAGCATATGGTCTTGACTAGTCCCTGTAAAAAAGGGTCATTATCTCTTGAATTAATTTGTTGCTGAACGAATGAATTTATTGCAAAGTTGGACTGTCTTGATTCAACACTTACTTTGTCTGCATGGGAGCTGTTCTTGGTGTCTTTGTGTTTTAAAGAACTGCATGAATAAAGTTGACGTACTCTTAACTGTGGTTCCCGGTGGCATCTCTCTGCATGAGGACAGAGGACTGTATGACAGATGGATGATGATAACTTAATGTAAATATTTAGCTGCCCTGCAGCATGCCTGCTGAGAAATTACACCTACCCATCAATCAACATTACCAGTCTATTAATTATACAAATAACAAATAACATTAAGACTCATTCAACATGATATGCTGTAAAACTATTGTCTTACAACACCAACAAAATGTGTATGCTGACAAAAATAATCAACATTGCTAGACTACAAATTGTAACTATGCTCTATTGTCGCTTTAGCATCACAGCCTGGTTGGCAGTTAAAAGTATTAAAATAGTATCAAAAGTCAGTTAATTTTTCTTAGTTCGTATTACATATTACATACATATGCAGTTCATATAACACTCATGCATTGTCATGACTTGTGGCTGTTCCTCGCGGCATGTTTAGTACATTTAATATATTATTAAATAGCCAATGATTATTTATTCTAATAAAAAGAGTGCCAGTTAGTGCAGTATTTACTGTAATACAAACTACTCCCACTCTCAGCACAGACCAAGAGGTCATTTTATTTGTCAAAAACTTTTTAAGGTTTAATGACTTAAAGAAAAACATATATATTCCTCCAGGGACCCCAGGTTCCCCCAGCTGCAAAACATTGAAACTCCTACCATAGGAGGAGCCCGTACATATAAAATATCAGAATAAAGAGGGAATAAAGTTGCAGACAAGTGTGAAACCAGCTATTTAAAAGCAAACTGAAAGATTCCTGTTTGGACTTTGGACCTCATTATAAGTGAGTGTGTGTGTGTGTTTCTTTGAATGTAAATCCTATTCTGTATCTGTGTATAAAATGTTTTTGTAAAAAAATTTGATTTATTGATTTATTAACCAGTCCTGCTATTGGATCAATCCAGGTACAGTATAGTCCCATCCTATTGGTGCAGAGCTCAAACGGCCTTGTTAATGTCCTATCTTGCCTTGTTAGTGACCCATCATGCGTCAGGGGCCAATATCATGCATCATCATGTGATCTGCTATTGGCTCCAGGAAGACAGCATCACCTCTTCTCATTGATCAGCCTGTTGGGGAAGGGGCGGACCTTTGACAGCACTTTGACTGGCGGGTCTGTCATGGTTGTGACACAGCGGGTGTTTGGAAGAGGGGGGGCAGGGGAGGGAAGATTTGCTGTTGCCGTGGCAACAGCATTGGCCTGCTTATTGGCCAGAGAGGTCTGTAACTCTGCTCTCCTGGCCAGAGCCGTTTTAAGCTGGTCTCTGATCTCGTCGATATGATGTGTCAGCTGCTGGAGCTCCTCCCGGCCAGCAGAAGGTGCTGTGGGGTCAGCAGGAGGTGTTGTGGGTGCCGCAGGCAGGGAAGAGGTGGGGAGTGACTTCCCGAGGCTGGCGGAAGACGCCACAGGTCCTCCGTTGACGCAGCCTGCCCTTGATACTGTCCACGCCCCTTCTCCACTGGCCCCACCCCTAGCCCCACCCCTAGCCCCACCCCTAGCCCCACCCCTAGCCCCTCCCCATGCAACAGACCCTGTCCCGCCCCTACTGACCCCACCCCTACCTGCTGCACTCTCTCCTCCTCGCGCTAGCCCCGCCCAACCTCCTCCCCTGGCCCCACCCTCAGCCCCTCCCCTGGCCCCTCCCCTGGATCCTCCCCGACCAAGGAGACGGCTGTTGAGGGTCTCCAGGTTGAAGTGGACATGTTTGTTGTCCTTGTTGTCTTCAGCAACCGTCTCTGCAGGTTGCTGTCTGCTGTCGTTATTCCACCTATTTTGCAGGTTACAGCTGGACAGACACATTACGCAGGTTCATAACAATTATAATCATCAATAACATTCTATTATACTTTATTCTATTATATTGTATATAATATATATTTATATATATATATTTACTATACCTCTTTTCCTTCTCTGCTCGCTGTCTCTTCACATCTTCATAGGTCAGGTTTAAAGCCCGGTGAATTTTCTGTCCAACACAAACACACACAGGTACACATACAGTATCTATATACACACACAGGTACACATACAGTATCTATATACACACACAGGTACACATACAGTATCTATATACACACACAGGTACACATACTGTATCTATATACACACAGGTACACATACTGTATCTATACACACACAGGTACACATACTGTATCTCTATACACACACAGGTACACATACAGTATCTATATACACACAGGTACACATACTGTATCTATACACATACAGGTACACATACTGTATCTATACACACACAGGTACACATACTGTATCTATACACATACAGGTACACATACTGTATCTATACACATACAGGTACATTTACACATGACAGACAGGAAAATAGCACATATAGATATTATATGGACAGACAGGAGCAATTGATCGATTGATCCACTGTATTGTACCTGGCTGGTGTGTAGCCAGTATTTGAACCTCTGCCTGCGGCGGATGTGAGGCAGCACCAATCGGAAGAAGGCGTGTTCTCCAGCCATTGTCAGCAGAGCCGCGCCCACTCCAACACACAACAACACAAACAGCCCTGAGAAATGGCCGACGCCCATCTGGAGAGTCTGTGGAGAAGAGAGGAGAGAAACATTTTAACATTTCAAAAAAGTAGAATATGATTAATCAAGCTCCTTCAAATCGTTTTAATATAATTGTGGTAAATTAAGGCAAATGTGAATTTTAGAAATGAATACATAGTGAGCTGTAGATATGGTGGATCCGATTATGCTGTGTGGAATGACCTCATGTAACTTCTCAGAACCTAGTTATGTTTGCTACTGTGTTTTTGGAGAATATCTTATCTCACCAGCAGAGGACAGTAACACCTCGCCACAGAGTGGGAGAGGAACTAGGTAACAGGAAAGGAGGAGAGAAGGAGAAAAGGACAAGAGGCGAGGAGACTAGAGGAGAGGAGAGGAGAGCACGAGCACTAGTCTGAACCCACTCTGTGGTAATGCGTTCAAATCTCAGCAGGTTCTACTTCAGCAAGAGACTTAAAACCACCTTGGTACCTCGACCACTGATCTCCTTACCTCATAGCACTCCCAAGTCCTCTAAAACAATCTTTTATCCTCTGTCTATCCTCCTTTCCTTTACTACAAAAAAAATCCTCCTTTCTTCTGTTAAATCAACTCTTGGAATATTAAGCACTTGCTAGTATTTTAGGCTGATGATGCTGTCCTTATTCTAGGAGAATGTTGTTAGTGGCATGAACTGGTGGCTAACCAGTTCAACTGTTGACAAATGTACTGATTTTAAGTCGCTTTGGATAAAAGCATCTGCTAAATGCTGTACATCTAAATGTTAATATAATACGTACAATTAGGTCAATTAGCAGACGCTTTGATCCAAATGACTTACAATTACATGGTGCTATCACATGGAGCAGGTAGGGGTTAGGGATCTTGCTCAAGGATGCTTACAGGTAGGCCATGTCTGGGGCTCGAACCCATGACCTTCCGGTTGGTAGTCCAACACCCAGACCACTAGACTATCCTGCCCCATATATGTGGCACTAGATATATGTAGTAGTATGGTATAATAAGGGTGTATAAGGGTGTAGTGTAGTATAATGAGGGTGACACAACATCAGCCACGCTCACCTCTGTGACAGCAAACACTCTCTTCCCACAGGGAACCACTTTGTACCACTTGTCGTGCAGGAGGTCCATGAAGCCGTCGGACTTGTAGCGGCTGATGAACTCGGAGAGGTTGGAGGTAAGAGGAGAGTTCTGGGGAAGACCAATCCCATAGCCTGCACATGCACTCACATGCACACACACACACACACACACACACACACACACACACACACATAGAAAACAGGGCATAATGGAAATGTAAGATTTCCAGATGCTACCTGATAACGTTGACCTCAAAGTGTGTGTGTGAGCGTGTGTTTGTGTGTGTGTGGTCCAAAAGGAACTGTTTAGAGCAGAGGTCTTCAGAGTGGGGGGCGGGCCTCCCCAGGGGGGCTCCAAACAGTTTCAGGGGAGGCTCAGTGAGTGGAAGTGAAGAAATATGACATTAATAGTTTGGGGAAATTTTACTGTTTTTCCCACTTTCCCAGAGTCAGAAACTAATAAATGCCTTAGGACAATGCATTTTTTTTGCATTTGGTGTAGTCTGAAGTTATGCCAAACAGCAATACAGTATTAGAGTACTGTCTTGGCTCAGTTGTTGAGTGTCTATTTCAAAACCCCTGGTCTAAAGGAACAGGTCTTTGTAGCACTCTGCTACAAAGACCTGATAGTATTATGAACATAAATTCAGACATGGTCGCACATGCACAGAAATCCACACACACACACATATACACGTGTGCCCTCAGTCTTATCACATAATGAATGCTGCTGAGGTCTTGTTTCTTCCATTTCCCCAACACACACATGAGAGAGAGAGAGAGAGAGAGAGAGAGAGAGAGAGAGAGAGAGAGAGAGAGAGAGAGAGAGAGAGAGAGAGA
>JAOEHI010016529.1:0-29661 GCA_025447815.1 Percopsis transmontana
TATGGGACCATGCTGTATATATTATACTGTATATATTTGTGTCTTCCCATAGCACATGGGAAACATGGGAAATATGTTTTTATGTATTTAGAAGAAAGATCAAATCAAACATCTAACAGAATGTAAGTACCTTAGCAACATCACAACTGTATGCATAAATAATACAATATGGTACTCAGTGTCATCTTTGTCATACAAATTCAAAAAAAGGAAAGGACATGCAATTTTTTCTCATGCTAAATATACTGTAAGTCATATGATTTCTTAAATAAATCAATAAAAATAAGTGATAAGACTCAAAATGATTATATTAAGTAAAAATTACATTGTTATACACATGGACAAAGCAGAATAAAAGAGCGATGCTATTACACATACATGACGTTCCAACTTAACATTTCCCAAGGACAAGCATGATGTTTTATCTGTGAAATGTTTGATTAAAATAGATATAATGATAAAGTGCACATACTAAAGTTTATGAAATGAACTATTTGAGTTCCGTTACTTCCATACACACTGTAAATTACATATTCAATAGCAATTATATTGCGTCTATACTCGATAGATAAGAACATGTGATTGATTTGCTTTTCTTATGCAAAATGATTATTACTACTTACTAGAATTGAGAATCTATTTACAGTTCATAACAACAAAAAAGAAAAAAGGTAACCATCTTCAGACGGTAGTAGGCAGTAGCCCTGTATGGCCTTAAACATTAGATGTTCTCTACACATTAGCAGAAAGAATAAAACGGACAGCAGCATAAAACCACAGGACACACCACATGTGTACACATTGGTGCACCGTGCAAGCCTGGTATGTATACAGTGTTGATCAAGGCAGATAGATAGATGAAAATTAACACGCAAATCTAACATTAGCTCAGCCCACAAACCATACCCTGTGTATATTTAACAGAACAAGCACATACATAAGACTGAGTATGAGATTAGCACCATTTTGTTATACCATACCCATTGTAGGCCTATCACAAGTATGATTTAATGAAATATCCCTCAGTTTAAGCTAAGATATGAAACATAACATCAGTATTCCTGACTAAACACCACCCAGAAAATTTACCTGTGTATATTTGCATTATAACACAGCAGGGTGAGTTATGAATCAGGAGCTGAGTAAATCAAGTAGCCAGGTAATGCCACAAGAGTGCAGGTAACCTCTGGTATTCTTTGTGTAAAGCAGGGTTGGTCCAAGAGGCCACAGCTAGAGCCATCATTGTCATGTCAATATGCAGACCTAGTGATCACACCACAGTTGAGAGCATTAGGTTTCTATATTAAGTTTCTGACCTGTGCAAAATTTGAGACATAGCTCCCTCTTGTGGATAACTTTGTGAGGGTTTTCTTGGGAAGTATTATCTACTGGGTTCTCCCTTCATTATGTGATATTATATACATAATTAATTAAGTAAATAAGAAAGTAATGAACTCATTTGTTCAAGAAACATTAGCAACAGACCCACCTTAACTATCCATGGGAGGCACACAAGAAGATCGTCGTGATCTGCACATTGTTTTCTTAAAATAAAAATAAAAATTAGCCTACGTTAAAAACACAATAATATATAATGCATTTTTTGTTTTAACATATCAAAAAGTGGAGTAATGAAAATTGCCAGGCTATTTAAGATTACTTTCTGTAAATTCATGTTAGGATTCAGTCGTATAGGAACATGGAAGGATTGTGGATAAGTTTCATCTCTATTTTAAAAACACTATGTCAAAATAAACTAAAATAATAAAAAAAGTAATATAATTACTATCCCAGTATCATTTTGGGCGAAAATCATTGTAAAATAATGGGTTAGGATAGTCTAGGATAGTCTAGTGGTCTAGGTGTTGGACTCCCAGCCAGAAAGTTGGTCTACCTATCCTTGAGCAAGATGCCTAACCCCTATGTGCTCCATGTAATTGTAAGTTGCTTTGGACAAAAGCGTCTGCTAAATGACCTGATTGTGATTGATAATGATACATAGGAGTTAGGAATAACTGTCTTAAAAGTACAATAAAATAGAAGGCTCATAAGTTGTACTGTACCTTTGAATGAAGGCGATGATGAAGGACTGGGTCAGCAAGCCATGGGTGCCTTAAAGCCTCAGAGGCCCCCATCCTCCAACTGCCAACAGACACACCCACAAGTTATTAAACTGCAACAAGTACATTGGAAAACCAGACAAGCAATAAGACTAAGAGAAGAACGTGTTTGGATACCTTTTATTTACAACAAGGAGTTTGGTGATGAAGTCCTTTGCCTCAGCGGATATGTCTGTAAACTCGTGCTCCTCAAAGTTCCACTGACAGGCCAGGATGTTATTGAGAGTCTGATTGTCGTCGTCACCAAGAAACGGACACAGACCGCTGAGACTAAGAGGGATAGAAAGATGGTTTGTAACAATGGTAAATACTGAGCTTGTGTACTGTACGAGCGTACTGTATGAGTTGACTTACAGCATGTACGTTATTACTCCAAGGCTCCACATGTCTGTGTTGAATGAAACAAAGTCGTAGTTGATTACTTCAGGAGCAAGAAACTCTGGAGTGCCAAAATTGACTCTCAACTTCTCTCTTGGTTTGTATCTATTTGGGGAAAAAAATATAATGTAAATAATGTACGTTTTCCATTTTAATTTAATAGCTGGAATTGTCAAGCCTGGAAAGATGCTAGCGCCATCATTAGTTCAGCTCAGCGTGTCAGTCTGGAAACTTTCCATTTGAAGTCGTTAGTCATAGAGGCGGTGCCAATAGGTGTCAATCAAATCTATAGGAGGTGACTGGACGACGTTCAACAAATCAAAACAACAAAATTTGACAGTGAATTTAAAACCCAGGTGCTAGCAGACAATTGGACCATATTCAACCAATCAAAATACAATTTTACCCTACTACTGACAGGTGGTTTTAATTGAAAATTCCCAGACTGATGTGTACAGTGAAGCTAATCGTAGAAGCCAATCCAGCAAAATCAGGGTTTTGCCAGGCTAAGAGCTGTGAATCCAAATATAGGAATCTTAATTACAATTACAATTCATCATTTAGCAGACGCTATTATCCAAAGCGACTTACAATTACATGCTGCTATTACACAATGATATTACATGGAGCAGATAGGGGTTAGGCATCTTGCTCAAGAATGCTTACAGGTAGACCAAGTTTGGGGCACAAACCCACAACCTTCTGGCTGGGAGTCCAACACCTAGACCACTAGCCTATCCTGCCAAATCTCATTATTAGTGGTTAAACTGAAAAAGGTTAAACTTACATTCTAGCAAGGCCAAAGTCGATGATCTTGATCTTATTTGTGATCCTGCTCACACACAGAATGTTCTCTGGCTGAAATCGATATGTAAACAAACGATGAGCCGAATAAGGTTTTGGCAAGTCTAGTTCACGACTATGGAGCAAATATCAACTCAAAAAGGCGCAACTTGTAAATCACGATTTGCAACAAATCGTGTTTTAAAGAATGAAAAATGTTGTCTTAGCTATGGACGTGGAGATTTTATGAAGTAACCATTCAATGAACTTCTCCTAAAAATCTGACTTTAGAATAAACAGTAACATCGGGAGTCGCACCCGGGGACAGTGTTCCTCCTCCCCATTCTATCTCGCCGGTGTACTAACCACCGGCCTGCAGCCGTCCATACTTTCAGCGCACCCCAGCTACACACCGGACTTCCATTCATCAATCACACTTATTCATTCATGAATACTGTTGTGTTGTGGAGGTATATACTGTATGTCTGGGTTTGTTTGGGTAATGTTGTTGGTTGTTGTTTGTCATGGTACTGTTGTGTAAATCCTAAATTAATCTTACACAACAAACTTTCTGGGCATTTATTCATGACTCAGTGTCCGTTCTCGTCCATCTGCACTTGTAGGCTACTCAGTCATTTCAAATCCTTTACATAAATGTAAATATGATAATTTTTCTCACCTAAATAACCCAGTCCCATTGCCGAAAAACCCATGCACCATCTGGTGTCACTGTAAATAACGTCACAATGTGAAATACAGGCTGGTCACTAGCTGCTAGTCAATTAACTGATTCACAGTCACAGAAACTGTAGGTTCTGTAATCATGGGAATTCCACTCGCGGATACCCTTATGTAGGCAAATGTAGCAGATGCTCGTTCGGTTCGCTGCTCGAAAATGGAGAAATGGCTAAATTAAATAGAGATGTCAGGAGAGACACCAGAAACCGCTAACTACCATTGTATCGATGGTTCACCTACTGGCAAATAGTAAGTTTCCAACCGCATACTTGTGTGGGAGTAGGTTCTCTACTCTGTAAGTAGGAGTTCTGTGATTGGTTACTTCATACAATCTCCCTGCCGATAGCTAAGACGACATTTTTGATTCGTAAAATTTGATTTGCATCTGCAAAAAAGGATTTGCACTTGCAAAACCGGAGTTCGATCTGTAAAACCGGAGTTGCATCTGTAAAACAGAATTTTTACAGATGCGAATAGTGATTTACAAGTTGCACCTTTTCGGGTTGATATTAGCTCCATAAACGACATACAGAAGAGACCTGGTTACCTTTAGATCAAGATGGAGGATGTACATCTTGTGCATATGTTGGAGCCCCTCGCAGATCTGTCTGATGAAGATCACGGTGTCTAACTCCATCAGAGTGTAGTTTTCATCAATGATCCTGTCAAACAGCTCGCCTCCATCCACACTACGGTCAAAGTCACATATAATGTATTAGCTTTTAATTTCTGGCAGTTATTTTTTTAGGAATATATATCTGGAACGTACTATTCAAGTACAAGGATGATGTCGTTCCTGGACTCGTAGGCTGCGTAGAGCTGGATCAGATTAGCATGGTCCAGTTGATTCATAACCTGAATCTCATTCTTCACTATCTCCTATTAAAGCCACAGACAGAGACAGGCAAGCACAAACACTGCAGATCATCATGCACACACACATACGAGGTAACAGCTGTTCTCAGCTATGAGACAAGGGCTCTCCTTATCTAGGTCAAATAGTTCTCACCTAGGTGAGAGGCATACCTTCAGCTACTGTGTCAAGGGGCCTTGAGGCATTACAGCAATGTAGATATTATATGTGGGCCCCTGCTTTTTATATCACATACTGTACGATGCTACCCATACGATCAAAGAGTACTTGTGAGTTATCATTACACAACATATTGAGTCTGATACCTTTTCTTTTTGACTCCTGGCTTTGATGATCTTTGCGGCCAAAGTCAATCCGGATGAGTTCTCAACACATTTGTGGACTTGGCCAAAGCGACCCCTTTGCAGAGACAGAGAAATATAGGTACCCTGTCCTCAAGTCAAAATGTCTGTGGCTACACCTGCTAAAAATCCAGCCCGTTCATTGTAAGCGTAATCCTTTGTGGAGATCAAACTGAGTTGCCGAGTCATCACCTTGCAAGTCAGTGTTACACAGAAAATGCGTACAAAGAAGATATTGTTAATTTGTTCTCTCTGTATTTACAGAAACAAGTTTCCCACAAACGGTTCTGTTTCAGGTGAGTGTTGCATCAGATATGTGCTATTTTATTCAATCTTAGTAGGCTGTCTCTCTTCTTTGAAGATTTGGATTAACACTTTGTGATTAGCTACCAGCTGGCAGTAGGGTTACAATTTCACATGCCCCACAGTTCTCAAGTAAAAATAACCCATGTGACTCTGAAGCTATGAACCAGGGGACAGAGGAGCTGAGAGGAGGGGGGGAGCGTTACGCAATTAGCCTTTAGTGGAAAATGTTTCTATTTGTCTTGTGCGTCTTTTCCACCGTCGTCTACTACAGCAGCGGTTCATGCACAAGCATGCACGCGTGCATTAGGGGGCTATGACCAACTTGTTTTTTCTGATGACAAATAGGTACCATTGTCTAGGGCCAGTATTTGCATAGAAAGAGATGCTATTGTGGCACCCTGAAAAAGAATCAGTGATCTACAGACTTAGCATGCGTTTTGACCTACGTAGATATTATAGAGAAGTACACTTACCCTCCTAATATCTCTTGTCGATTGATGGTGTAGAAGTTATTTATCTGATTAGGTTTGGCTGACACAATGCGGTGATTGAAAGGAGCCACGGGTGGAGGGGTGTTGTCTATAGGAGAGAGTAAAGCATTACTGTTCATTCTTTAGTGTTTGGATTTGTTTTGCTTGCTAGATTCTAACAATTTGTTTTTGCTTGTTTCAATGTGTAAAATTAAATGTGTTTTATTTTTTCTTGGCCAGGTCTGTTTTGGTCAAATAAAGGTAAAATAAAAAGAGACTAAAAGGGATAGCACACACACAACTATCACTGTTATTTAGATAATGGGATTCATGCTAGCTTTGCCAAATACATTTAAAAAACTGTTGATTACTTTATTGGCAATAACATTGTCATTAGTTGTAATCCAGTTATCTGTTATCTGTTATAATAATTATAATTGCATTCGGCATCCTCAGGTCCTTGACGATTGTCAGCAGGGCATAATACTGTAACTCATTATTTGTACTTCAAATACTTCCAGGCTCACCAATATAGTAGCGCTCAGCATTTTCATCATCATGCTTCTGTTCGGACTCCTCTCGCTCTCCTCTCGCTCTCTCCACCCTTTCCATGAGCGCCATCTGAATTTCAATTCCTTCCACTCTGAAGACAGCCCAGTTCTTAGACTCTTCCTTCTCCTCTTGTTCCTCCTCCTCCACCTCGTCCACCGTGTCCTCCATGACCTTTGTCTTCTCTCCATCCTCAACGCAACTCTTCTTGTGGTCCTCCACCTCAACATCTTCCTTGGTCACGTGACGTTTACCACAGGTGTTTACCTCTGCTGCCTGGTCCTGCTCGGCCTCCTGGGACGGAGAGCTGTCTTTGTGGTCATCACTGGTGGAACAAAAGGTTTGGATAGTGCATTTTGGACTGTACAGATGTGATGTTTACAAATACCTTACTAAATACAATAATAATATTAATAAAAATGTAATGAAAAATCTGTCAGAAATACAGAACCCAGTAGAAAAATATAAAATAATATTATTTATAATACATATATGTTTTTATAAAAAAAAAAATAGGCTACCTCACAGGAATGGAGTCTTCCATTTCTAATGGAGCTTCGGTACCAGTAGTAAATTCCTCTTTCTCCTTTGACTCTGGGATTTCCAACTCCTCTCTCTTAAGCTCCAAATCTGTCTCCTCCTTTGGCGCCTGCCCACCCTCCTCCTTATCCTCCGTTTCAACGACAGGAGTCCTCTCCGTGGGGTCCTCATGCAGGAAGTCCACAATGTTATGGTTGAGGACCCCATGCTGTGGCTCTTTAGAGGACCCTCCAGCCTCCAGATCCAGATGTCCAGGTGTTTGCTGGAGACCAGAATTCTCTGCATTCTCCCTGTTGAGCTTCTGCACTTCTTCTAGAAGCAACACCTGCTTCCTCAAGGAGATGTCTACAAATGTTCAAATACAAGAACAGTGGATTCAGCCTTTCAGAACAATTTAAAACCGTCTGTTAATGCCAGTCACAGTGGGTGGCTAAAACACTGGCTAAATAGTTTTGTGAAAGGTAATTTGCCATGGCATGTGGCTGTCTGCTGTTTCACCCTGACCTTTTAATCGTGGTGTATGTGTATATGTAAATGCTAGTGGGCTACAGTTGTTTATGTCTACTGACTGGCCAAATACAGTATAGTGTAGGAGCTGAGCTTGTATTTACATGTTGCGGCTACTCTATCCCTCAATTTGTTTCGCCTGGACAGGGCACACAATCCTGGTTAAAACGGTCCAGATTTTGCAAGCTCCACCACTACAATTTGCTCCGCTTTACATATCAGTTTACGAACTGTCAATTGAAAACCGCTTGTCAGCTGGGTAGAGCACCCCAGGCCAATCAGCGTCCAGGTCGGTTGTTCAGTTGGTGTCGACAGCAATTATGTGCCTGTGTTAAGAAAATCATCCCCACATGGGTTAGGGTTGTTCAGATTGGTTGATGGTGATCCAATTGTCTGCTAGTTCCTGTGTTTGAAAGTCACCGTCAAACATTTGTTGTGATTAGTTGAAGGTGGTCCAATCGCCTGCTATGATATGATTGACACCTATTGGCATCGCCTGGCTGACAAACCGTTTTCAATTGAGAGTTCCCAGACTTAAAATTGTTAAAGATGAAGCTTGCAAAATCAGAATGGTTTTAAATAGTATAAAGGACAGACTGGTGATTAAACATTTTTGTCACATTTGTGCAGTTATTCTGATATAAATACCTGGTGTGTCCGGAGGCTTCTTCTTCTTCTGAGCTTTCAGGCCTTTATGGCTTAAATGAGACTTCTCTTTGCCATCTTTGGCTTTGTGGTCTTTCAGCTGTTAAAGTCACATTCACAGAAATATGGAAAGAGAAATATACAATTTAAATTACAATTAGGTAATTTAGCAGACGCTTTAATCCAAAGCGACTATTGTTGCTAAAATATGGTACATTAGTCATAGTTCCTCACCAGTGGTTGTCATATTGTGATAATTCAGTTTCTGCATAAATATGTATTTCTTTTTAATCACAAATTACGATAACCACTGTTGAGGAATGAAATGAAAAATACCCTATTTAACAAAGTTTTAACATATTTTAAGTAAATAGCAACAACAACAACAAAAGCTGTCATAATATATTTTAGAATTTCCAAAAAAACCTACATGCATGTTAGCACCATGCAGGCGATACAAACATCAGAAATATGAACAATAAACATACAATGTGATGTTTAATTTCGTGACAATGTTCCGGGTTGGTGGGCTGACATGCAGGGATTATCTCCTGTATTGTTTTCTGTTAAGGAGACAAGAAGGCAGCACTTGGAAGGGGTAGCGCATGAGCATGCACACACACATGCACACAAAACGGGATGCATCATTTGTAATATGTGGGTAAGAGGCAAAGGATCTCATACACAATATTAGAAAATATTCAAAATAATACACAAATGACTAGCATAATGGTCTCTGACAAATCCTCCCACCTTATTCAGATAGCCAAGTTAGTTTAAAAAAAAACAGAAATTAAATGTTCAGTTCTGGGGAGAAAAAGTCTTTCCAAAATGACAGGGCCTTTAATTGTGGAGAAAAGAAATTTGGATTCACAAGAGGTTCCCATTTTCCCTGTGTTGTTGTGGGGGAAATACTGCCTTGAGGCAAGGCGGAGAAGGTATTTTGAGGACAGGGTTTCCACAGTGACAGCAGTGTTTTCTGACAGAGTTTGGGAATGGCGTGTAGGGGCTAAGGTAACAAATCTCTGGATATGGAAGAAGCACAACCACCTGACGAGCTCTGACGACAACAGAAATTCCTGGAAATCTGATTCACATGGAAGCCATCGCGCTGGTATGCATTCATAAATTGTGTAGATTAAAAATGGACACTCTTGCAGATTGACAATTTGGAATGATTTGAATGTAGGAAACAGTAGTTAGCAATCGGTTACACAATCTAGATGCAAATTATAAAACAATTTATAATTTAACAATTTATAAATTCACCAGTCTAACACAGTAAATAATCAGAAATGTGACAACCTTTTCAAATAATGTACCAGCTACAGCACAGTTGTGGTTTATCTCTGATTGCATAATATATAGGCTTGCCATAAAAATGCAACCCTGACATCTTCTGCCATGTGAGTGATGGAGTGTTTTGTTAACAGTCTTTGTAAAGGCAGCATAAATAGTGTTTACCTTTAGAAGTTGAAATACTGCTGATTGTTCACATATGAGAATTTGGAACAAAGTACCAGTGACTAGTACCAGTAAATCCTACAGAAAATGCTAGCCTAAATTGATAAAAACTATGTATAAACTATGTATGTTAATCCGTTCAATTTTAAAGAAAGAATGATAATGACAAAGAATGACTCGTTCATGAGAGTGAGAAAGCAAGCTTTGTTCATTAGAAATATGATTGTTGTTGCAAAGAACCAGAGGAGGCACATACTGTAACTGCTACCACTCTTGGACATTAGTTATGCACTTGGGATAGCATTCCTTCCACTAACAGTTATCAATTTATCATTAGCCTAGCCACAAATATCCAAACCCGTGCCAACCACTCTGAAACACTGCACAGTGCAAAGTAAAGACTAGAACCCCTAAATCAAAGTTAGACACTGTTACTATCACATGTCCACTAATAAAAGTTCCTGAGGTTTTATTTACAATATAAAATACATCTAAATAGATGCATTAATCACTGTATGCAGTCGGAGAGATTGATGGAAAGGCTGCCAGAAAGTCAAAGCCAAAGTGAGATAAAGATGGATGGCTAGTGTGAAGAAAAGAGAAAGACTGACTCATCATTATCTATCTATCACTATCTGGAGGAGTTACAGCCCTTTTAGACCAGAAACAGTGCAGCCCTGCTCCAAAAACAGCCTTTCTAAACTTGGCCATTCACATTTTAACCCTGGCCTCAAAATGGCCCTCTCGTGCCCTTACAGAAAGGCCCTTGCCAAAATGTCAATGTGTCCATGAAGTATATGATACAACACAAGGAACAGGAATAGTTCAAAATTATAGGTAGGAATGATGATTTGGGAATAAATTATGAAATTATTCTGTGGTGAGTTATACTTATGGTTAACTTGTTAAAAGCTAAACCAACTGGCTTTTAAAATTAGTTCTTATGTTTTGACCGATAACTATTTAAAACTACCCTCTACAGAGTATTCATTATTCAGCAAATTGGTCATATATTTTTCCTTCTATGGGAAAATTAGATGCAGGAGGTAAGCCAATTCTGGGAAACAGACGTCTTTGAGTAGTAGGCTTTGCTGCTTAGATCATTATCATGTTGAATGCCAAGAAAAACAAGATACTGAGATATGGGCAAAGATACATATAAAGCAAACATACCATTGGAAACATGTTGCACTATTTCTATTAATACAAAACTATCCAAAGCATCGCACGTCAAAACCTGTTTTATATCCAGTATCCTAATTTACTGTAAATTTAGAGGGTGCGTGTTACTTTGGGTTGCTAGTCTCACCTTGTCTGCAGATGAGTACTTCTTGATGGTTAGTTTGGGTTTGGAGGCCTTTTGAGTTGCAGGGCCTTTGAACATCCGCTGCACAACACTGGAGCTCTTCACGGTCTCCCCAATGAAGCTGATCACCTGCTGTATGCTGAGGACCAGCTTTTCCATCCCTTCCAGCTTCTGATCCTGCTGCTCTGAGCGCTGGTTGACAACTGACATGATGGAGCTCATCTCCTGACACATCTCCCTCATCTCCCCGCCGATGACCTGGGCCTGGCCCTGGTTCACCACCCGCGGCGGGACGTGGATCTCCTCGTGGTCAACCTTCAAGTTCTCCATATCCTTTTCAATGCCATCGATGTCCTGAGACATGCCGTCGAGTCGGTTGAGGACCTTCTCTTGGATGTGGATGAGCCGGTCCATCTTGCTACTTAGCGATTCAATGCGATTCTGAATGAGGTCAAAGCTTGAGCCGTAGTCAACTTTCAGGTCGCCCATTGTGCTTGTGTTCATTACCATGGAACTCATGGCCTCGGGTAAGGTAAGATCACGTTAGGACACCCAGTAGAGACAAAAAAGAATCCAAAAGACAGTACCGATGATATAAAAATAAATAATTGTTGTAGTTATCCAGTCAAGAGTTTTCTGTAAATCTTCTACCCACCATCTCAAGCTCCTACCCCTCTTCACACGAGAAATGGTATTAAGAATGGAGTTAGCCGGTCACCCTAAATGTAACCGGGACAGCCTACGTCAGCAGGGGCCATGACTTTTTGGGCGGGGGCTTGGCACGGCTTGGGCTGTGAGAAATTTGAGAGCCTTTAAATGTTAAGCCCACAGCCATCACCCACGGGTGTTAAAATGGCCAATGTGCTCAGTGCCTTCTCAGTGTGGAAAGTTAAGTGTTACCAGTAACACCTTGGTCTACTGAAATGAGGTTAAAACAATCTATTGTGTCTAGTCTACACCCAATCATGATGTAGATCCAATCATGGATCAAACAGGTCTTTAAAAAGCAGAAGATTGAAAACAGAGGTTATGGTGTGTTTCATATTGTTATTTTATTAAGACATTGGAGATTGAGGTCAACCCCCAAACAGTGCCCAACCCAAGCAGTGGTGTTGGTAAAAATTATTATAAATTAATTACTGTCATATCATAGCTTGCCAATTGAGCAGTTACCCATATGGCACTGCATTATATGAGTATAGAAGTAGAGTAGAGTAGAGTAGAACCCTGTTGCAGTGGAAATCCCCTCTTTACTCAGACCTCACTGTCTGCTGAATGCCAATAACTGGGAATGAGTGTCAATGGAAACGTGAGGAAGGTTGTAGTTCCTGCCTGACGATGGCCTAAGATCTTTGGCTCTTCAGTTGAAAGGGGAGATGGGTATGAGAGCTTATTTACTTTGCTGTCTCTTCACTGAAAAACACATCACTGGGAACGTTTGCACATGCTTTATCTTACACAGCTAAAACAGTCAGGGATCAATTTTAACCTAGGGCCTGTAATATGATCGCAAATATGCACCCTATAAATCGTTATTATTTAAGGAGGTATAGAAATAGAAGCAATTTTAAGAATAAAACCTCAAAATAAATGTACATTTAGCACCCTAAAAAGTGAACAGATGGTTTTTACTTACACGTAGTACAACAAACTAGCCAATATGTTTGTTTGAGTCTATTTATATACATATATACACACAATACAGCCTTGTACAGTATGATTTATAATAATCCACTTGTGCTGCACATTAAACTTCAGATTATCTTTACAACCATGCCAATACATCATGTCCTTATAGTGTCATTGCTGATAATGCACAAGTAGCAGCCATGTTTGTCCAGGCCACTTTTGACAAAAGGGATACAGACTTCAAACTGAGACATAAATTCCTAGTCAAAAACACCTGTGTCCAACTGACTGCTGGGCTCACAGTTGCAGGACCGGTGATTGATTATGCCGATATATTTGGGGGAAGGGGGACCTGGTCAAGCACCAAATCATGACACAGGCACCAAATCATCTTTCAGTCCAAGAAGCACAAGTGCAAAGTACCCTGTGTCTTTCTTTCTGACTGTAAGGCTGGCAAGTAACAAGAGGGGGGTTGGGCAAATGACCGCCCATGACTCTGTGCTTTTGGCTAAGTCTAAGGGGGGGTGGAGGGTGTGGGGACAGGTGACCTTGACAAGCCGGTAACAGATGGTAGAGAAACCAGGCATCATTCACAAGGGGAGGGAGAAGGACATGAACAGTGAGTGCATATGGCAGAACGGGAAATTTTACTTAAGAGGGGGCCAAGAGGGGGCGCTGATGGTTAGTTTAGTTATGCAATTGTGTTGTGGAATAAATCATTTTTTTTACACCTAAGCATAAAGCATAAAAGGGGAAAATTAAAATAATGTGCATATTACACATTTAGATCTGCTAAATTAGCTTGCTATACTAAAAAAATTGATTAAAAACATATTCTTCAGAAAATAATAAAATATATTGCACTATGAAAGCCAAACATCCATAGTAAGGTTGAAAATACTTTTTTTCTGTATAGGCGAGAATGTTAATCATCTGACTAGCAGATAAAGTAAACCCTGGAACCGCTCAAGGTAATCAAACAGGAGACGTCAAGTAGGAGGCGTCACCTGGACTTAGAGGCAAGGCTCATTACATAAAGAGATCAAGTTTATGTTACTGACACTTTACAGTGAAAACGATGCGTGTGAAAGTAATGCTATCTTGTTTAGCGTGACACGGTGCCAGGCAGGACCACTTGTCATTATGCCCCACAGCGTGAGTATACTGGATGGCAGCTGAAGATTCACTGACCCTGCCTTGCTTTGCATGACTGAAATGTTGTTCAGTTAGACAGCAGAATTGTCAGGATGTTGAGAAACATTGACAACTCCACATGTATGAAAGCTCAGACGGCATATGCCAGTGTGTGTGTGTGTGTGTGTGTGTGTGTGTGTGTGTGTGTGTGTGTGTGTGTGTGTGTACAGTATGTGTATGTATTGTGGGTGACCTTATAGTGTTGGAATGCCTATAATGGCATATGTTACACAGTAAGAGCAAAGGACTGTCTGGGTCTGTGGAAAGATTTTTAAGGTAAAACGATATACACAGGGGGCGTATCCCCAAAATAAATCTTTGCAAACAAACCTTAATAATAAACACGGAGCTTTCCGATGTTCCAATGTTACAACATAACATTTCCGATGTTCTTTCGCATCTACAAATGCAAAATACGTCGCATGACCATTGAGCCATTAACTGCTAATTTAAAAAGCACTGGGCGTCAAAGTGTAGCAATGTGACGGTGACCTGTATGGTATTACGGCATTCATTTGGCAATGGCATAAGATAGACTGTTAGAAAAGCAGCACTACTCCCCTAGCAGGAACACAATGTCCTAGGAGTTAGCAGGGTTGTGTGCTGTGGCCATGGTGTTCTGTCACCTCCCTTAACTCCACTCTGCCAACTCTGGCAAAGCTCCCCTTTTGGAAACTAGGTTATAAATGTGAGGAGGAGGAGAGTTAGGCCTCTCTTAGGGGTCTCTTATACCACACGCTCTGCAGACATAATAGCATTCCTTATATATTTCACGTTAATTCTAATTAAATGCTATCATTTATGTACAGATTGTGAAATTGGCAGAAATAACTTCAAATGATTAGTTTAGAAATAATCAATTTAATTAAATTTTTTAAATGTGCTTGGGCTTAGGTTCAGGTTTTAAGGTATATAATATGTGGTACTGACTGAATTCTGCACTGGACAATATCATCTATAATATGATAACTAAAAACAAAATTGACTTTTGGAAGTCAATGTATCTCTTGGGCTATGTCATATTTTGAACAGCAGGTGGCACTCTTTGCCTAGTCACAAGAACAACATCAAGGGAACGCGGTCAATTTTTGTACAACTAAGAAGTAATTTTTACAATTTACACCACATCAGTTATTGCAGTTGTGTTGAAAATACTTGTTGAAAGCTTAGTCATATATATATTACTGTGGAGCTCCTACACATAGTACGAGCTTTTGAGCTATATCTTGAGGCATCTAATAACATTAAAGACTACTTCATATAGACCTATGTAAAATTATTTTAATAGAAGGGTGTAACGGTGGCGGAACGTGAATGCAGGTGCAGAGGAATGTGGAGCCAAACGGATAGATTGCAGACTCCCAAGAGCGTATTTTAATAACGACAGAAGGCTTGAAACACAAGTAATCCGTAGAAACAGTCAAAACAATAACCAACAACTCCTCATCCCCCCCTCCCCAACTATATAGAGCAGGGAAGTGAGGGGATGAGGAGATGCGCAACAGGTGCGTAAAATCCCAGGTGCGTTGATTCCAGGTGCGCTTGGTGAGTGGACGGCCGCGGGCCGGTGGCTAATACGCCGGCGAGCTAGAGCGGGAGGGGCGGGGCACTCCCGTTGTTACAAAGGGTGAATATTTTGTCTCTTCATCAAATCTAGGTTTGATTGAAATTATTTTACAAAAAGACACACTGTTATATATTATGCACTGAAATCCCATTTTGTACTACATTCCTGACATACTCACCAAATACTCTGTGGGCCTACAGTGTGCCAGCCTAAATAAACTGAAATGAAAGTGAAATGAAAGTGTATTAAACTTCCATGACTACGCTTACGCTATATTATATTTAACAAGATACAAGTCTTCTTTCCCTCATGGTACCAGATATCATAGGTGAAAATAATGTGCTAAAGAATTGGATTCAATTTGACATTTAAATGTAGAACCAAATGTTCCGATAGAGAAGAGTGCCATAACACTGCAAGGTGCATGTATTACATCTGAAGAAAAATATTAAGTGTGGTTATTGTAATTAAAGAGCATATGGCTTTTAATGTTACTACCTAGTGTCTGAGCTATAAATGATACCCGATGCTCTAATAGAGCACAATACAAAGAGCACAATGTCCCTGCCCCCAATAGACACATATTGGGAAATAACACTTATGCAATACACTGACAATAGCTATTAGAATGTGGCCTCCAATATTCAGTACATACTAATGACTAATGGCACACAAATACCCTTGTCTTGACTATTGTTAACAGCTCAGGTCAGGTGTACATAAGGACACATCCGAAGCGTGTTTTTTTTTATTTATAGACAAATAATATAGCATGTCTGCTTTAGGGCATGGAATATTATATAAAATATAATATCCCATGAATATAATAATATGTATTTTTTATTATATTAAATCTGAATTTCATTACCGAAAAGGTCAAGCCAGCATCATGCACGTCATGGTTTTTATTCTTCTTATCTGCCAGCTAACTGTAAATCTCTGCCCCGCTGTCTCCACCTTCAAAAACATGTCAGGCGAGAACAGACACTCTTAACTCACTACCCTTTAAAACTCTAGCGGAGTGCCTAGTGCCTACTTAATGAGTTGCAGAGCAATGGAAGAAATGAATGAGTGGAAATTTAAAATATCACCAGCAGGAGGGTTGTCTCCTTGTCCAACTTCACCCTCTCATGCATTTTTAAATCACTACCGCTCAAACACTCCATGGTCCCTTGAAGAGAAAGATGATGAAATGATAGTGCCTCCTCTGATGCTGCTGCCCCGTCTAAATCCAGTGTCTTTGAGCAACACTTCCTTCTGACAAACTGTTCTGTAGATTATTTCGTACAATCTGCCTGTTATCGGCAGAAAAGATGATATGTCTACTTTGAATGAGATTACATAGGATTTCAGATAGCACAGACAGCTATTGTAAAACTACCAACCATTCAGATGGCCAACCAACTAAGACCGTTTGTCTTGTGCAGGTACAGTATTGTGCTTTCAACCAACAAATACAGTATTGGGCTTTTATTTTCACTCCCTATTACTATATATGGTATGTTGTTGAAAATATGAAGCTAATTAGCTAACAGCAGGTAACAGTTTCTACTAAACGTTATAAAACGTGTATTATCATTATATTAAACATTTAGAAATAAGAATGCAATTATACGTTCCATAACTGTCAATGTTAATCAATAGCTGTTAAGTGAATGAGAATAAGGACTGAGTTTCTTAGTACAACATAGTAATACAACATAGTAAAGCAGCCAACTTTACCTCAACGTCACATGGAAGGGATGCTCTAAGCCTCCTCTTGTAGCAGAGTAAATCCAACAGCCTGTGCCAGAGGTAGGAAGCCACCGAACACACGCTGCTCACCAGCCAAACATCCCTGCCCTTGAAAACCTTCACCATGGTTTTCATATGCTTCGTCTTTTATCCAGATTCTCCTAGCAATGTCCAAGCAGCTTACATTGCCAAGGGTCCCCTTGAAGCTTAAGGAGATGGCTCACAAGTGGAAGGTTTTGCCTTTATAAGCACCACCCAAACATTACTTTGGTACCTCTACAACTTCTCTGTTCATTCGGTCAATCCCCACCCCCATTAGCGCTCTGAGCCAAGTGACAGGCCATTTTTCTCTATGACAAAAGAGTGACAGGTGCCAGCAGGGTTTCACATAACTACATCATAGCCTCTAACTCTTGTTGTCACCCTCTGCAATACCTCCACAAAGCATCATTCAAAACAGTTAAAACGTATGAGTATGGTTAAATGGAAAATAAAATGTTTTAAGGAGGTGTGGCCTGAATGTCTATGTAGTTTTGGTCAGAGGTGTAAATAAAGAGCCGGGGATATTGGATTACTGTTGGAAATGTCACACAGGCTGTCACATGTCACCCAGCTGCTTTCATTGAGTATTGGCATTAATAGTAATCCTAAATGCAGTTTCACATGGTAATTCTTTATACAGAATAGGCTCACTCTCTGAGGACATACACAGACAATGCACTTTGCGTCGTCTGGATCATCTGACAGGCCGACATTACTCTGGCCACATGCAACAGCACCAAGACAATCGCACTGCGTGGCAAGTGTGGACGCAGCCTCTTTTGGTCCACAACTTGCAAAGTATAACACTTACATCTGGACGGTAGCTGGGCCCTCTGTGCTCAAATAAAACAACAAGATTTGTTGGAACACTATGTTTACTTCTTAACACAAACCCCAAGTGGGTCACAAAATGCTTTTGCGAGTTTGCAAGATGATTTGGAATTTTTTTTTTTTTTTTATTTACCTTTGTTTTTATTTTATTATTTGAATTATTGTTAAAGATATTTTTAACATTACAATTGTAGTTTTATTATTTTGAATAAATGTTTAGCCTATTTTATATTTTATGATATGTTTTAGGCTATGGTATTTTCTTGGCTACATTTATGTAGTAAGTAAATTCATTATTCTATTAGGGGGTAGAAACATGTGAAAACCACTGTAGTAGACTACCCTGTTTGCAATGTTACACTTATACTTTGTATATTTATACATTGTTGGATGTAATCTCAGACTATTGGCACCCTCTGGTGGTGTTCAAGTTGCAATAATTAATAAACCTATATTGACCCGAGTGTAATATTTAGGTGGTAATTACCCACTAGTAACAGTAGGTGCTGTGTTACATGCAGAGAAACCCCATGTCTATAGGGTATATATTTAATATACCAAAAAAATCATTATTTGACCACTCAATAATTCCCAGAAATTACTATTAAATTAAATTAAATGCACTCACGGTAGTAAGTAATACAATTTAAGATAATATTTTATGCATAATGGATTTAAGACCAAAACAAAAAACAAAAATGCCACAATAATCTGGTCAAATTTACATTTGATAAATTCAGTATGGTTCAGGTCAGTTTATAAAGCAACGCCTACCCATCGGTGACGCGTATGGTCACGTGACAATAGGTCCAAAGTTTCCCGGCAAACAACATGGCGAGCGAAATGACAGCTACTGCTGCAGAATCAGTGCAATGTCCAATTTGTTCTAAAGATTTCGAGCCTTCCTCAATCAACGCACATCTGGACAGATGTTTGCAGGATGGTGACAGCTGTACGTCGACAACAGGAACGTGCGGACCACCACAAAAGAAATCACGCATTTCTGGAGAAACTGTTGAATCCAGTCCCGTCGTTGCCCACACCTCCAGTGTGTCCTCGTCCACAGTATTCTCCATGTTTCAGAAAAACAAGAATAAGGTCACCGCTAATGTTGAACCTTGTGCGTTATTGCCCAATAAACACAGCCCCAGTGCTGTTGTCAGTAAGGGAGTTAAACGCAATTTGCAAAACGAGGAGGAACTGGCGGTGGCAGCAGGCACGATGAAGTCAACCTGCCAACCTACACCAAATGGACCGATCCTAAAGACATCAAGTGAGGCACTTCTTACCATCGACAAGCCGTTGGCGGAGAAGCTGCGACCAAACACAATGGAGGAATATTTCGGTCAAAATAAAGTTGTAGGAGAGCATACTCTACTCCGGTCGCTTTTGGATTCCCAAGAAATTCCGTCATTGATCCTTTGGGGACCTCCAGGATGCGGAAAGGTGATTGACAAGAGGGAGTGGCTAACCCTAATGTGTCACAATTCCCCGCCATTAATTAAATTACAATACCATCTAGTCTATGTTAATTTGCAACGTCCACCCATAAAGAAAATTGGAGTTTACTGGCTTGAAATGTACAGTATGTCTAATTATGTGTTTCAATATGATGTAGAAGGCCTTGTTTTTATTTAGTGTAACACATTTTCATGTAATGCATGATATCTTTTGTTTCTCCTTGACAATTTAGAACTTTATACAGTATATTATTAAGACTGCTTTTTATATATATGTGTGTGTGTGTGTGTGTGTGTGTGTGTGTATGTGTGTGTGTGTATATATATGTATGCAAGTCTCACATTTGAGAGAAATAAAATAATAAAAGGGGGTAGTCCTAACGTTGCATCACAGTATACTCAGGATGAGTATACTGTATGTCTGCCAGAACTCTAAATATAGTTATACAGCGGCGTCTTAGCTATTTTATTCATTTTGATTGCTTGGAACTAGTCAACATGCCTCGCTAACACTTTTCCATCAGAAGCCCCTTTGCCAGATTTGACAGGGTTCAGGTTTCTGGTTATTTTCAGAGCCAATGGAGGATTCACAGTAGAGGCCAGATTTATTAGGCTGTCTTCAGGTCTTTGACAAGTGGCTAAGTAGACTTATTTGTTTCATTTGGATTACATGACCTGAATACAGTCTTTGAACAAATTCAAACTGTGGCATGCAGCCAGTGCCTGGGTACTTCCATTGTTAAGCATAAATTGAATCCATAATGATTGAGTATTCACCGTTCATCAGCAATTCCTGTAGGATTTTCGGAGAAAGTGTCTTTTTTCTTATGAGCCCCATATTTGACTTTGTCTTTTTTCAGTATTAGTTCCAACAGTTATTGCAGTTGACACATTTCTGTAGAGTCATGCTTGACTTCCAATTGTTATTTAGGCTAAGTTATTTAGGCTGTTTTTTTGGTTAAATCTGGACCGCTGCCCACTTTTAAGTAATTCACAGTAATTTTGTGTGTTTATTTGTCTTGTTCATCTCCTCTAGACCACTCTTGCTCACATAATTGCCAGTGCAAGTAAAAAGAAGGGGACCGCTCGCTTTGTTAAACTCTCTGCCACCAGCACATCCACCAGTGAGGTCCGAGAGGTTATCAAGCAGGCACAGAATGATCTCCGCCTCTGCAAGAGGAAGACCATCCTTTTCATTGATGAGATCCACCGCTTTAATAAATCCCAGCAGGTACAATGATTCAACCAAAAGAGACCAGACTTCTGGATGGCCACTTTTGAAATGTTGCCGAGCTTTTAGTGTTTAATCTGGCGTTTAACTCGCCAACAACCCGCGGGTGAATTTGTCACTTTCTAGGTTTTATTTGCATAAATAGAATATTTTGTCAACATCAACCCCCATTCTTAAAATAAAAATAAAATCTAAACGTCAGAAGCATTGGATTGTATTAATTTCCCCTTCATTAAAAGCATACTGTGAAATCTAATATCATTACACAAGTATTTTAAAACCTCCTGTTTTGGGCATGTTCTTTCTAAATGTACGTGCATAATACCTGAGCAGCCTTTAAATCTTCAACCTGTTTCTTGCAGTTCTTGACTGTTTCAGAGATTGCCGGTGTTTCCATCTCCCATCTCCATGTTTCTTTTTGTCTCTTACTGTGTGTGTGGTGTGTGCACGTGTGCGCAGGACACATTCCTGCCTCACGTGGAATGTGGGACAGTGACTCTGATCGGGGCGACCACAGAAAACCCTTCGTTCCAGGTGAACGCAGCCCTGTTGAGCAGATGCCGGGTGCTGGTTCTGGAGAAGCTTTCCGTTGAGGCCATGAACTCAATCCTGCGCAGGGCCGTAGCCTCACTTGGGATCAGGATATTGGGACAAGAACCAACCTGTCACCAGGACGAGGAAAGAACAGATGGACATATGTGAGTGGGTCTTGCTCTGGAAACCACGGCCGCTGTATCCATCTAAAATGGGTCCCTTACCGCGCTACTCGTCATTCTCCTGGCCCCTGATTGGTTGAGTGGAAGGACCTGTCTGTGTGGTTCAGGCTAGTGTTCTAGGCAGACCGTAGTACCATTGCAAGTTTGGCTCTAGACACTGGTGGTGGTGATATAGAGAGGATTAGCATGTCAGTAGTAGTCTTTAGTAGTATGTCTTATGTCAGTAGAAGACTGACTGGCGTTTTAAAACGGATTCATGATGGCTGACGATTGATATGCCGGTAGCACAGCTGCAGCTAATATACGATATAATATAGGTGTTATGAGAAAGCACTGACAAGCAGTGAAGTCTCATTGGCACACCTAAATCACTCTTGCCATTATGAATTATACTAGCTATTTTTGACCTACTATGAGATGTCTTTTGAAATAATTTAAATTCATGTAAACGTATATACAGGTATATTTTTGCATTATGAATGTTTTTACTTTATTTTATTTTTCCAGACCAAAGGTGTACATAGAACAAAAGGCTCTGGACACCATAGCACACCTTTGCGACGGCGATGCCAGGGCAGGTCTCAATGGTCTGCAGCTGGCTGTTCAGGCTCGGGTGGGTTTGGCCCGGCCCAACCACTCAGGGGGGGAATGCTCTGCTCAGGAGATAGTGGTACAGGAGGAGCACATCAAGGAGGGTCTTCAGAGGTCCCATATCCTGTACGATAAAGCGGGTAGGCTTGAATGTTCAGATACTTTCTCCAGCTGCCATAGTACCAAGCTCCAGTGGTGCTGTCCTACTTATTCCAGGTAACACCCAGATCCAGAAGGGTGTTCCTTCTATTACATTCATAAGGTGTTTTATAATGAGTCATTTTAACCCTTTATGACCATTTAAAGTGTGACTTATATGGATACATACTGTAGGATATGTGCGCATATCCTACAGTATTGTTTTGCGTATTGTTTTGTTTGTGCATGATTACATGCGTGCCTGTGTTTGTTACTCACAGGTGAAGAGCACTACAACTGCATCTCAGCATTGCATAAATCCATGAGGGGTTCCAATGAGAATGGCTCCCTCTACTGGCTGGGCCGCATGCTGGAGGGAGGGGAGGACCCTCTGTACGTGGCTCGCAGACTGGTGCGCTTTGCCAGCGAAGATGTGGGTATGTGATGCTACATAGATCATGGGGGGCCAACCCTTTCTTATATAGAATATTCCTTTCATTTCCTTTCCAGGGCAGATAGTAAACAACACTAGAAGTAATACAATACAACAACCATAAACAGCATTCATAAATTATTTTATTTTGTTTTTATCAATTTTATTAACGGTACACTCCTTGATTGAATTAAAGGGCCCCTTGAACCTCAGATTTCCATACAATTCACTGTAAGTCTCTGTTCTGTACCCCGCATTTGTGGGGTAGAGAACAGAGCCTATGAGAGCTGTAAGTGGGGGAGTAGAGAGGAATGCAAACCGCTCAGGTGAGGGAAGGGCATGCCCTCTGTGCCAAATCTCAAATCAAAATGTGTTTGTAACCCTGGTTACAACTACAAGAGTAATTCCAGACAGATTCCCTTTAAAGACAATCAAGATTAGACTCGATAGCAAAATACGACCCCCCCACTAAAGGCATCTTGCTTTTCTCACACCGGAGGGTGAATGCTATGGGCCGTTAGCCTTGCTTTTGCTGCCTCAGGCCAATAGTGTAGCTGCAGTAGTGGAGTTGGAATTGATGGAATAGTGCTGAAAGTTATTACAGAATATAGGCTTGTTAGTTGATCTGACCAGAGGCTCTGTGACTCTTGCTCAGGTATGGCAGATCCCTCTGCCCTCGCCCACGCTGTGTCTGCCTTCCAAGCCTGCCACTTCATTGGCATGCCTGAATGTGAGGTAAGCTAGTACAATAATCAGTGAAACCCTAAAACACAATTGGCCATTAGGTCTGTTTTTTTAAATGCGCACAGGCATTTTAAGTTCCTCTGTGCCCTCTTTTCTGTCCTCTGTTCAACAAGGTCATCCTCGCTCAGTGTGTAGTGTACCTGGCCCGGGCACCCAAGTCTGTGGAGATCTACAAGGCTTACAATAACGTAAAGGCCTGTCTAAGGAATCACAAGGGGCCCCTGCCTTCTGTGCCCCTCCACCTCCGCAACGCCCCCACCAGGCTGATGAAAGAACTGGGATACGCCAAAGGCTACAAATACAACCCAGCCTTTAGCTCCCCTGTTGAGCAGGAGTACTTACCCGAGGAGCTCCGGGGAATGGACTTCTTTACCTGGACACCCTCTGAAACATGAGGGCTTCTATGATGAAGACTGAACTTTACTGTAAGGATAGAGACTATTCATGTTTTCACTTTATTCTTCCTGTTTTAAGATGGAAGAATATAAATGTGTATGTATATAGGCCTTTTTCCCAGGGAATTGGAAGTGCTACTGAAGACAAGTCAACTTTCTTTGTGTGTAGCCTGTAAACAGGGAATTAATTAACACAATTGTTAGCGCTCCTGGAAACCCTTACTTGTGTTTTGAGTTTGTTTGGCTGATTAAACCACGTTAGATTGCGTGTGTGCGTGTGTGCGTGCGTGTGTGCGCGCATGCGCCCAGACCTGAGAACAAGTCTAATCAGCCAACTTCTGTTTGGCCAGGGCTTTAAAGTGTGTGAATTAAAATTGGTCCATGTCACAGGGTTACTCTCGGGTTACTCTCGAGTAACTGAAAAAGGTCTGTATTCAATGATATAAAAGATACATGCATACGCATAATAATTAATATGATGGAAAGTGATCTTATGACTGTTTTCTGTTTGGATTTCAAATATAGCTTAAAGTAATAAGGTAATCAAATATAGCTTCAAACTCACATTAGTCAATTAGTCAGTTTAAAAAATGTTTTATTATAATCAATTCAAAAAGATTCTAAGATGTCACATTATTTTAACTTTACACTTCTCCATTTTCATGATAAACACAGGGGACACATATTTGATCTTTCTTTTTATTTACTTCAGTTGTGGGCCATTGTCTGCAATGAAATTAGGCAAAGTTAAATTTGAAAAACTGTTTTCAAGAGTCCATAAATAAAAAATAAAGAAATTGTTGGGGGCCACCCTCACCTCACTGATCCAGGGGATGAAAGAGGCCACGCTGGTAAAGACTGTGGGCTTCTGGGGGGTATTGCAGCCTTTCCCAGACACAAAACTGGTCACACCTTGGACATACCATCTCCCATCATTGCCTTTACAATTCAGAGGACCTCCTGAATCACCCTAAATAAAACATTAATAGATATCGTGTTGTGTCCATGCAACAAGAACACACAAGGACCTCTAGGATTAAAACACACGTATGTAAGGGTTAACGGTTGTTAACTATGCACTTGTTACATACATGACATGCTGACTTGCTCTCTCCACCAGCACAGATCATTGTTGCCTTCACAGAGCTGCCCCACCAATCACTGTGGCCGCAGATGCTGGGCTCCACTACAGGGAGCAGGGCTTGCTGTAGTTTACTGGCCTGGGGCCCTCCAGCTGAGAGAGAATGGAAGTGAGAGAGACCTGGCCTGTGTTGGTTATAGGCACATTTATACCATTTTATAGTCATTCATATGAATAAAGTTTATTGATTGAGGGGTGAGAATTAAAATACAAATTTGAATTAGTATTAGTTAGACACTTAATATATTTCCATATAGCAGGTTGTCAATTTAATAGAAGACAGATGGATGGATAGATTATAGGGTAGGATACACAATATTTTTGTAACCAGGCGTGGCCTTACAGTAAAGACGACCCCAGCCTGTGACATAACAGGGCTGGTTGTGGGCAAGGACAGTGCCAGGCTCTGGAAGGCAAGCCACCTGGACTTTGTCATTGATAACAGCACTCTTTTCCAGCTTCAGAAGGGCAATATCATTCCTACATAACGGGACATTACACAAAGAAGAAATACCTGAAAAAAATACTTATTCATATATTATAGTGTATTTTATTTATTTATATATATATATACATACATACATACATACATACACATATATATATACACACACACACATACACATACATGTGTGTATGTGTATATATACTGTCTGTGTATCTTTGCAATTACCCATTATTTTATTTGCTCAGGTGCATATCTATGACAAATTCTCAGGGTATTCATGTTCATGGGGATATTTACATCACTCGTTCCTAGACATTTTCTATTTCTAACTCTGTACCAAGAATAGAAGACAGGTTGCCAACGAGTAGCCTACAGTATGTATTTGACCCACTGAAGTGTCTACAAGCAATGCGAGCAATACCTTCCAGCTTCCGAGGCTTGTACTGTGAATGCCTTGCAGGGGGCACTAGTGACTCATATTGCTATGTGCAAGGTCAGCCTACCCGCAAGAGACACAGTTGTCGTTCCATTTAGGATGGATGATCATCTTCTTCACCATAATAGACTGCTCGGGTCCTTCCGTTTTATCCATGTCGTGCTCAGCAAGAACCACCCTGTATGTGTGAAACCTGGACATAACAACGTCAGCAACACCTCGTTCTATGCTGGTAGGCTTACATGTTGGCGGTTTACATAACCACATGAAAAATGTATATGTTGGTTAACCATCACAAAAAATGGGCTGTAATAACATTTGAAAACATTAGACATTTATTCTAAGAGGCTGCATATCATGACCTCTTTTTCAAATTGGCCTTCAATAAGTAGGCTAAATGTCTCCTCACGTAATGCAGTGTGCAGCAGTCAAGACCCAATCAGGAGCAATGAGAGTTCCTCCACACGTGGGGAAGAATGACTCCAAAGACACCTAGGATTTGGAAATCCCGTATTTAGAGTAAACCCATCTTTATTTTTGTTTTTTTTTCTTTTCTTTTGGCATCCACCATTATTTTATATTAACCCTTCAATAGAACACCTGTGTTCCAAAATATGTAAGCCTATATGCATAACACAAAAAATGTGTTTACAATAACCCACCTGCCATGGCCAGCTATAGGGACGGGCTTCTTCCCCGCTCACCACACGACTGACACTGGGTTGATGGCCAGGTATGCCACATCCGAACACTAAAATGCAGTGACAAAAACCCTAGTATTTAAGGTTAGCAATAGGCTTCATATTATTAAATATCAGATAATATTTTTTAAATAATTACACTAAACATAATGGGTTTTATGTTAACTCACCAGTTGTGACCAAGAGAAAGACACATGCCAGCTCCATCACTTATTCACAACACGCTGTATTATGAGAGCTATTTATAGGCAGAGATCCAGAGAACTCCATATCAGCAGCCTGGGAGTTTCTCACTCTTTCTCCAGGTGTTGAGGGAACTGTACTCTTTAAGTGTAAGAAAATGTCACAAAATGTCTAAAAATAAGAAGACATTTGAATGTCTTTAATAGCATTATTAATTTAACTAATATTAACTGGCATGACTATGTAGTTGAAGTCTCATCCTCGTATTGGGAGGTTTATTTTGTACCTAGATATTTTCTATAGATTTGAGCCACTGCTTACCTTCAGTTTATGAAACCGTTCATAAAATACTCCTCGCCAGATGGGGGCAGTGTAGCGGTACCTTTAGTAATATAACAGCAATTTTCAGGAAGCGAGTGACAAGCGACATATTGTGAATAGTAGAAGAAATTTGTAGTTTAAAGATGGCGCTACCCGGTGTCTTACTCGTGCGTCTAAGAGCGTTGTGCAACCTTGGGAAATCCATAGATACAAGAAGCAAAATATTTTCAAATTACAGTGGCGTGAGCTGGTACAAGACAAAACCTCGAAGTCTTCAAGACCATGGTACATCAACGTCTGAAACAACACGGGGTAAGTACGACAGTTCGCAAGGTGGTCAGGGAGACTCATCCATAAAAGCATCCTCAAGGGCATCTGTGAAACATATGACATATTCCTCCTTAATGTTAAATGTATTACCAGCTAATGTCAAAATAATGAACCCGAATCTTTATCGATTATGACAATTATTCGTGTTAAGGTGACCCGAATCTTCTGAAAGAGTTCCCTGACCCGAAGAGCCTTTTGTATAATACAATCTCTCGTTCACTTGGAGTGAATGACCTGTCTGAACTGATACAGTACAGCTGCACGGACCATGGGGATATCAAGGTCGGTGTCCAAAACAAAGTTTTAGAATTTCGTCCAGACTAAGAAAAAGAGAACCTAATTTCCTAAGTAAAGTAAATGTACACGTTTCTACAGAGAGCCACTGTCACAATCTTATGGCCCAGTAAGATTGAGATGGAAGGCATTGCGTCCAGGAAGATTGAAGCAGAACGATTTGCTGCCGCTGCTGCCTGTCTTAAGCTAAAAGTAAGTGTGTGTATGTGTGTGTGTGTGTGTGTGTGTGTGTGTTTGTGTGTTCAGGCATAATTTGCTTGATTTTTTTTTTTTTTTTTTTTTTTTTTTTTTTTAATGTATAGGAAATGGGTGTGCTTGGTCCAAATAATCAATTACCTATCAAGAGATCTGGCCGAAGTAAAGCAGCACTCGTGTCACCTTTCCGTGAAAACGAGGATGACCCTTGGATAGAGAATACCCATGCAGCTACAGACAGAGGAGAGAAACAGATTGACACCGCGGTATCCCCAGAAAATGCTTCCAACCTTTCTGAAGCTCTTTCTCAGTTTCCACAACCTAAATCCCTCCTAACCAGGGTCATCCAGGTGGCCACATCATCCAACCGAATCAAAGTCAGTAACCTTTCTATATTTGAATGAGCCTTAAATCCATGTTTATACAGTATTGTATACATATTCATTTCCTTCATATATATAGTGTGTACTGTATATACACAACTTCAATGCTACTAAGATTAATCCACTAGTGCTACTTTACTGTTTTCCCTTTTGTAAAACATCTGCTACCAGTGCGCTTAAATCTGACGTTCTATTTTCATCGTCAGCCGATCCCTTTTATGCTAATCCCCTCTGCTGCCACTTTGCCGTTGCTTCCCTTCCACCTCTGTAGGAGCTCATTCAGTACAAAACAACGGGAGGAAAGCTGAAGCGGTGTGACCTGACCTTGCTTTGGCCCGAGGAGATCAGAGTCACGGCTACAGCTGGCAACAGGCTGACAGCGGAGAGGAGAGCGGCCGCTCTTGCCTGTATGAAACTCAAGGTGAGGAGGAATACTTTACCATGGGACGCCCTTTAGTCTTTAAAAAAAAAAGTTCTAGTGTTGTGAATCCATGCGATGTCTCCCGGTGCAGGAACTGCAGCTTATAGACCAGGCCAACAATCCACTGACCCATGCCAAGTACCACCAAGGGGACGTGAAGCAGGCAGGGGAGCGGGAGAGGCGGCCCCTTCCGCTGGAGATCCCAGAGCACCTGGAGGACAGCGTGAGCCAGTACCTTACCCAGGTGAAGCTAGAGCTTGATTACCCACACCGAATGACTTAGCTCTATATTAACATGGTGAACAGTGGGATCTATCTCTGTTGACCTTATGGTGCTGCAACACCTTACTTTACTCCCTGGGATCCATCCAATGTCATCTCCCAGTACCCAGTGGCCAAGGAGATCCAGAGGCTGTGGGAGGAGGAAGAGGAGAGGGGACAGCAGTCCTTAAGCCAGGTAGAGGAGAACGAGGAGGAGGAGGAGGACGTGGTGATGGATGCCATCACGGGCAGGCCGTACCGGCCCCTCTCCAGCCAGAGTGCCCAGCAGCTCAGCGTCAAGCTGCAGGAGCAGTGGGAGAGGGCAAACCCCAGCCTGGGGGTGACCCTTCCGGCCGACGCCCACCGGCAGCGCGTGCTCTCCGTGGTGGAGTCCTCCCGGGTGGTCGTGATCGCCGGGGAGACGGGCTGCGGTAAAACCACCCGGATCCCCCGCTTCCTGCTGGAGGGGTGCGTGAGGGGGGGCCACGGGGCGGAGTGTAACATCCTGGTCACGCAGCCTCGGCGGATCAGCGCCGTGTCCGTGGCACATCGCGTTGCCCAGGAGATGGGTCCCGCTCTGAAGGGCTCTGTAGGATACCAGGTGAGAAATGGGGAATAAATAGAATAAATGTAGGCATATGCAAACTTGGCACTAAAGGGACACTCCTCAATTTGGGTCCAGAATTACCCTTGTGGCTGAAACCAGCATTACAAAAACGTCTTGGTTAAAAACTCAATGAGTGGCTTGCGGGGGGGGGGGGGGGGGGGGGGGGGGGGGGGGGGGGGGGGGGGGGGGGGGGGGGGGGGGGGGGGGGGGGGGG
>JAOEHI010016540.1:9636-29649 GCA_025447815.1 Percopsis transmontana
GATCACGCGAACTCTCTCTGGACTATTACGTGCATTGTATTTTGAAGTATCATTGAAAAGTGGTGAATAAAATGCCTACACCCAAGCCAGGAGACTGGTGATTATGTCACATATAGACTGTATTTTTGAATTTCAACAATTTTGGAGCTTGCAGTAATGACTTATCTATCTGACCCCAGAAAAAGCAACTAATTACGCCTATATGACATGAGAAAAAGGAACCATTCTCAGAGTTCATGTTCATGTGGGGACCAGATATGAAGTGATACACATTCACAGATGTACCGTCCGGGGGCGCCGTCCGGGGGCGCCGTCCGGGGGCGCCGTCCGGGGGCGCCGTCCGGGACGACGCTCTACCCCTTCCAGTGGGTATCACTGGGGTATGGGTCTACCAGCCTCCAGGGCACCCCAGCTGCTCACCTGGGCCCAATAATGCCCTCATTGGGTCATCTGTTGCTGTGGGGAGAGTATAACTGTGGGGGGTTGGGGATGTCCTGGTGTCGGACATTGTTCAGTTGTTCCTGTGGACTGTACCCGAATGCTACCAGTGTGTTGCTGTTTCTAAGTTTCAAACTAAATACTGATCAGTTAGAGCGTCATTCTGCAGATTTTGAGCAGGCAGACAACCCACATCTACACCTCTATGAAGATTTTCTTAGAAAATGTATCTCTTCTCGATAAAATTATGCTTCATGTAAGCTTCATTTTACATGTACTGTGTAATAAATGAGAAACTTTACAGCATATGCAAATTGTTTATCTTATACATGAAGATATAAAGAAAGAAAATATGTTGATAGACTTATTTTATGTATAATATATTGTTTTGGACTTAATATATTTAGGTATGTGAGTTATTATTAAAGTCATTTGGATTATAAACATACTTTTCAACTGTTTCTTTTGTGCAAAATTAAATGCTTGTTATAATGTCCAATAAACCATGGGAACAAAAGCAAATGTAACAATTGCTGGTTCTGAAACTGTGATTACCATGGACCATTTGCATTTTGTGTGTTTTTTTTGTTTAATCATGCACATATGTTTTCAACGTGCATTGCAGTTAGGTCTCTTTTGAAGTTGACTTATTTTTACATTTGCACTAATTTCTCAAAGAATTTCAGCTTGGGGTCATATCTGATGTGTATTAAAAAACGAGGTCAAAACACATATGATTAAAAATACTTGTGATTGTGAAATCACAATCTGATACTAGATTTCAATACACAGATTTTTTTCTTATGTATGTGGTTTAGGTGTTGGACTCCCAGACGGAAGGTCGTGGGTTCGAGCCCCAGAGTTGGCCAACCTATAAGCATCCTTGAGCAAGATGCCTCACCCCTATCTGCTCAATGTAATAGAACCATGTAATTGTAAGTCGCTTTAGATAAAAGCATCTGCTAAATGACCTAATTGTAAAAATTTTACTATGTATTGAAGTACTATACAAACTAGGAAATTTTATCTCAGGATATTTTGTGAATAAATCAATATCGAAGACAGACTGACTGACTGGATTGCACAAATATAGTATGTACAGTATGTGTATGTTTGGGCAAAGTAGCTCTGGTTACTAGTGTAACCATGTCAGTCTGAACAGTCTCTCCCCGCTTGTAACATATTGCTACTCAAATATCTGCTCTCTAGATCATGCCTAAAATGATTTCATTACTTTGTTTATTCGACTATAAAAACAGGAATTCTTTAAATAATTGTGTGAAAGAGCATGGTACTGTATATGATGGAAAAGTCTACATATGTTTCAAGGAATGCTGTTGGTCCCATAAAGCTCCACAATGCCCAATGAACCCTAATTGTAGTCTGAATGTACCACGGCACCACCCTTGCCACTCCAGAAGTCCTGGCTGGGGGCCATTTTCTTTTTCGAGGCCCCAAAACCATCCCTGCAATTAGTTTCAGCTTGTGTTTCTTTTCATAGAACTCCCTCATTGAAAAGACTTACACGAATTTGCTAAAAGGGAGAAAAGTTGGCTTTGGTGGTATTATTTCAGGAGTGTCTTGCAGAATGCGTGGGATTGAAGTCATGTAACACAATTCATTGTGTTGCATCAGAATGAACAGAGTTAAGTCTACTAAAGCTCTGTAAAGGAAATGATTGATTAAAATATCATAACTTCAGCCTTCAGGGATACATGTGACAAAACATTTGTTATGTATTATCAGTTTATATCCCCACATGTAGTGGTATAGAAATTGTTTCAACATTAGGATCATCTCTGAGTCAACAATTTGTTTGTTGAAGCCACCAACTGAAATTCAGGGCCTTATGGGCTTATGCACGTGACGTGACATGATGTCATTGGTTTTTAGTTGAGAGAAAACTATCTCACACATAACTTAAAATTGAAGATATTTAAATGTAGTATATTTCATTCATAGGGCAGCTGATGTATCATATGGCATAAAAAGGTAAGGCTTGTGTAACAATTTTCTCTTTCCTTATTCTTTCCCCCTTTGGGTGTCCTTGGCTCTAAACAAACCCCTCCCTAATTCTATAGTACTGTCTGAGGTTTTCCTTGGCTTTTGCCATGGTATGAGTCACAATAACCATTTAAAAGGCTTTGTCATCATTAACCAGAACCTACAGTTCTACAGTAGGCCTATGTGTTTTTAAACTAGGCCATTACAATTCCTGTTGAAATGCATCCCATGCTGGTCTCCTGGGTTTGTGTCCTAGTTTTGGTTATGCCTGGTCCATGCTGCACAGCTCCCACATTGATTCCAGAGCAAGAGAGTTCTCCTTCAGAACCACAGCATGATGTCAAGCTTGCCACAGTAAGTGCATAATTGAATGAACTGCATTATAGATAGGTGAGTGTAAGTGTAGTCCAGTTTTAACATGTTATGCTAATTTTTGTAGTGATTAGAAATTGTGTTACAAAGTTACATGTTGCCCTCCTCTGTGTGAGATATTATTTTATCTGTTACTTTTATTGCGTGTGAGGATTGCAGAGGTAAATAAATGGACAGCTCTCGTAGTTTTTCAAGGAACTTTAAACCATGTAATTTTCTTTCTCTCGTTACTATACTGTTTTATTTATGTCATGTGCTGTCTTATTTACTTTTATAATAGTAAGCAACACATAGAGAGAGGGAGAGCACATCATTGTTGCATGCCAATTGGTTCTAATAGATTTATTGCATTTAATTAAATAATACAGAATACAAATATTTTTAATTCTTAATACTTGGCAGGTTTTTGGGACTATTCCTTTAAAGTCTTCCATGTACATTCATAGGAACATTACTAAATAACAAACTAATCTATATTTGGAGATTTCCTAGCTATGTTATGTGATCTAATACCTGTTCTTTTTTTTGGCCAATACATGATCTATATGTTCTATATGATCTATATGAATCTGTCCCTAGAAATATCTTCAGCAGTACTACAACCTGAAAACAGAACCATTTGGGCGCATGAAGCGTAGTTGGCCTTCATTCACATCTACAGTAAAAGACATGCAAATATTTTTTGGCCTCAACACAACGGGTGTAGTGGACTCAGAGACCCTAGAGGTGATTAAGAGCCCTCGCTGTGGAGTACCAGATGTGGAGGAATACAGCGACAGCCAAGGGACTCGGTGGAACAAAAACCTCATTACTTACAGGTTTGACACTTCCATAGGCATATCTTGTAATTGTAATTGTAATTTGTGTAATTGTAATATCTGACAAAAAAGGTGGTTCTCATTAAAATGGATAAAGCTTGACATTTTCCCCCCATTGGCTGTAACATGGTGAAACTGTAGCACTATGGTAGCCTATAAGCATATTATAATGGATTTCCGGTCTCTCTTCAATCTATCCTTAAGAAGAAAAATGCGTTAGAGAACATCGTTAGACCTATACATATACGGATAATACATTTTTAACTCTATGCCACTGGGAGGAACAGAAGGATTATGAGGCAGTGTGCTATACCAGAGACAATTTTAAGCTTGCTGAATATGAGCTATTTCACTTTGGTAACTTATCATAAATTGCTTCATCTGTCATTTAGCAGTGTTGCAATGTTGGATAGCTAGCAGGGATAGTGTAGCTAGCAGGATAGCTAATATGCTAAGATAACAGTGACTATAGACATTATAATTGACATTATACCAAAACCCTTAACAGTGAGAGAAGATTTGAAGGTGGCTTTAATGTATTTTATATTTTCAAAGAAATACAGATGTTGATCCGGTTGCAAACTGTTGTTGTTGTTTTATTTATATAATCTTCAAATTAATGTCACCTTTGTGAGTCAGTTGAGGCGAACACATATGACATTAAATTTCCGTTAAAAGAGTTAGGGCAACTGGGTATCTTATCTATGTCATCTAAGTTATTTTTTACAGTGTAATTGATTAAATAGTAATTGAAATTAAAAAATAATTTAAACAGTTAAATACCCAAAATATCCCTCAGTAATACAATGTTGTTCATACCATACCATGTTGTATTTTTACTGTTTATTCTATTTAAGATAGCATTGCACTTTTCTTGGATAGTGGATGGTCTACTTCATCTTGTAGTGATATCACGAGAAGCAGGAGTAATGTGGCATCTGCTACTTTGTCTTACAGCATTGGAAGGTATACCAGAGACTTGCGCCGCAGCACTGTAGACTCTCTGATTGAGTCAGCTTTCAGTGTTTGGGCTAGAGCCAGTGGTCTGACATTTGTCAAGTCATACACCGGTAATGCTGACATCATGGTGCAGTTTGTCACCAATGGTCAGTATCTCATTGTTTAAAATCGGAAGATAGGAAGGCCAGAAATTATGGTGGATAAAAGCAACATTAAGAAAAATATCCCAAACACTTGAATGTTCATTAAGCTCCATACAAGATTACAATGTACATTGAGGTCAACAGTTTAAAAAATACATACATATTCTCTCTAAAGAACATGGTGACTTGTATCCATTTGATGGTCCCAGTGGAACACTGGCACATGCTTTTGGTCCAGGAGAGGGCAGTGGAGGGGACACACACTTTGATGACGATGAGCAGTGGACAGCAGGAAATAAAGGTAGGGTACTGTGTGGAAATCGTGGTTATTCTCCTGGCCATTATATTAGAAAAGATATGAATTTTACTAGTTTTTTTCATTTATTTGGATGTATTTTTGTTTTGCTATTGCAGGTTTCAACCTTTATATTGTAGCTGCACATGAATTTGGCCATGCTTTGGGCTTGAAACACTCCAGAAATCCAGAGTCACTGATGTATCCCACCTACAAAACCTCACATTCAGTCAACTTACTATCCAGAGAGGATGTAGCCAATATCAATGCACTTTATGGTAAACAACTGGAAATTCATAATAATGCTAACAGAAAAATTGCAAATGTGGCATATTGATACTTAACATTAAAAATCAATAAAAATCAGTTATTGTACAGTTAATGTAATAAAGAAGCTGATTACATTAACTGTGCAAAATCTTTGGGTATACACTCCAGTTAAAATAAAGCACTTTATTAGGTCCAAATAGAAGTCGTCCACAGTACTTTTCAAGGTACACTTGGGCTTCTCAGTACCAACCCTGGCAGTCTGGAGTCCAGTTCCCCCTCCGGCTGCAGAACAAATGTGACCCAGACCTGACCTTTGATGCTGTGTCTACACTTGGCAATGCCACATTCTTTTTCAGAGAAAGGTACATAAAAGTCTGACATTGACGATAAGGATTTTGGTTCCTCACTATGGCAAAACAACCAACTTCACATTATAGCTTGGTTGTAGTTTGTAGTTATGCCATGATACTACTGGAGATACTTGAATGAATGTATGAAATGAAGAGATCAGCTTAGTTGTGTGCAAAAGATAATGGTGATTTTCCCTTCACTGTAGGTATCTCTGGATCAAACATAATGAGCAGTATGACATCAAAGAAGGGCCCATCACCAACTTCATGCCCAAAATTGAAACCAACATTGATGCTGCATTCTGGGTACCTCGCAGATCTACTGCTTACCTCATTCACGGTATATTGGAATAGCCTTTATCATCAGATATTTTGATAGATTTGGAAAAATACTACAGTAGTAATCATCACCACTTTTATTATCATTCCTTTTTTTACAACATATCATATGTTATCATTTGGCTAATCAATAAATTATTTGTCATGAGCAGTACATAACAGTACCTTTTTTAGAATTGTATTATTCCAATTTAGCCTAAATGCTATAAGATGCTGTTTATGGACCAGGAAGACACTATAGCAGCAGACACTAATCTCTGCCTCACCGCCATGGACAAGGCTATGCCTAAACAAAATAAAAAATAAAGAAGATAACCAAAAAATATGGTGCATCTGGTGACCAGAGTGGCCAGCAATTTGCATGTGTAGCTTTACCTCCTATTAATAAGAATGGTTTGTTTAGTAGAGGCTTTTATCCAAAGCAGGTAGGAGTTTGGCATCTTGCTCAAGGATGCTTACAGGTGGGCCCTTTCCCTGTTAATAAGAACGTATATACTGTATGTTCTCACAGAATCCATGTTTTGGACAGTGAAAGGTTCTCTTGTGAGGGGCAAGCCTAAACCCCTCAGCAACATTGGTTTTCCTGTGTGGG
The DNA here is from genome assembly GCA_025447815.1 of Percopsis transmontana. Classification (NCBI taxonomy): domain Eukaryota; kingdom Metazoa; phylum Chordata; class Actinopteri; order Percopsiformes; family Percopsidae; genus Percopsis; species Percopsis transmontana. Next base: position 16,218 of record JAOEHI010016540.1, read on the forward strand.
TCCAGGATTTGGATGCAGCAGTACATTTACCAAAAACAGGACGCACTCTCTTCTTCAGCCATGATATATACTGGAGGTAAGACAAGATGGACTTCAATCCCACCAATCATTTACTGTGAAAGGTGATTTCTGTTATTGTTTCTCACAGGAAATAGGTGAAAATAGAAAGGGGCTGCCACCTTTCCCAGATATCCTATGCAACTTTAAAAGTACACTCCTCAATGTCATTGTAGTGCCTCCACATCCCTGATATAATGCAACCTAGGGGTGTATCTTTAAATCAGACATGACTCAAATATTTCTATGTTGACACAGAGGGCTAGGGGTTCAAGTTCAACATTGATGGGTGGTGTGTCCGGATACATGGAAAACTTTGACAATGATTAACTTAAATCATTTTTCAGTTATAATGAAAAACGAAGAGTTATGGATATTAGATATCCAAAGTACATCAGTGAAGACTTCCCCGGTATCAACTCAACAATAAGTGCAGCTGTACACAAAGAAGGTGAGGTATCACTGATTATTACACGGAACTGCCAATCTACTGGATATTTTATCTATCTATATATTTTATGTGGTTGATGTTATAAGATAAATAAGAAAATATTTTTTCTAGAAGTGTTTAAAACAAATAACCTTATAGCCTATGTAAAATAAAGAGTGTACCAAGTGGGCCATGCTGAAGTTAATGCCCTTAAATGATCGTCCATCCATCCAGTCTATTTAGTAGGAAGTATACCACACTACTGTCTATTAATTTAGGGCTTTTGCAGTTTATATAGTTATGTAACATCAGTTAAGTAGTACTGGGCTTGTTACAGTTCAGATAGAATATTGGTAGAATGCGTAAATAATCATCATCATACAACTACTACTAGTACTGCTACTACCACAGCCAACAGCAAGATTTGCATTACGTTATATGTTATATGTACTTTGTTGTCCTAGGTTTCATCTACTTCTTTATCGGACCACAAGTCTACAAGTACGACTACACCCAAAAGCATGTTGTGGGAGTTGAGAAAGCAAATTCCTGGCTTGGATGTTGAAATGCTGCAACTCCACTGAAGCATTTAAGGAATCATCTGATAGCCTTTGTTAATTGTTGCAAACAATGACAAAAGCATTGTGAATTTTAGTTTTTAATGAAGTTCTATTTATCGGTCAAATCTTGGTCAAATTTTGTCAAGTAAATAACAAAGGAAATTGTATGTACGTAGGTTTAGTGTTTACACCACAATGTATCACATGATTTCACTAAATATGTCGTACATAATTGCTATGGTAGATATTGATGTTCAAATATACTATGTACAGTCTATTTTCTTCTATCAATTAAATCATACAGGTGACACTGTTTACACATTTTTTAATATTCTACAAACATTGTGCATTGCTCTTGGCCGCTAGTTATTATACTATAAGGATACAATGTAAGCTAGAGATGAAGTGAGGTATTTATTGCATTCGAAGATAGTGGGAAACCCCAGCCACAGTACAGTATGTACACATTCCATGAGGTGATTTAAGCCACAAAACCTCCAGAAAATTGGGAAAGGTAGACATGTCTGCCAATACATGATTGAGAGCCTTTGGGCCATGTGATTGCTCAACAACCTCAAGAATGCTCCCATATATAAATTCCGTTAGTAGGTGAAGATATACTTGCTGGCATAACTGTTTATAAGATGAGGTTCTCCTGTACATGGGTGCCTTTCCTAGGCTCACTGATGTTTTTGGATATCTTGTGGACATGTCCCATTAATCAGGAACAGTGGCTGCAGTCTGAGGACTTACAGCTGGCTGAGGTTTGTGTGTTTGTGTGACTCTCTTACCCTTATTGCTTAACACATTCAACGCATTTTGTTTTGGGTTTACTAAAGTGTTAAGATGTAGGACGAACTAATTACAAACTAATTGGTTTTACTAAGACCTTTGTCTTTTAAAAACACAACCTGTTGGAGAGTAATGAATACTGTAAAGGAAAAATCTACAGTAAGAAAATATTTTTTGTCAATGTAAAAATCAGGTTGATGGTTCTTAGAAGTCATTAATTTAATCTTATATCTGGTATTGTCCACATATTTTAATAGAATAAAAAAAACAGCAGTGAAAAAAAATCCTCCTGCATGGCAAGGCAAGGCACTTTAATTATATGGCACATTTCATACACGAGGCAGACTCAATGTGCTTCACATAAAAATATGTTATACAATAAAACAGAATTAAAAAAAAAGACATTTCAAATAAAGAATAAAACAGTCAAGTCATAATGTTGTAATGTAAACGATTTAGTGATTTATAGGTGAGCAGCCGTATTTGTAAATCAATTATCGGACACACCGGGAGCCAATGCAGGGATTTGAGAATTGGTAAACTGGAACCCAATGGGGGATGACTAAAACAAACAACAATGCATTTGTATCATACAGCAACAAATTGTATATTTCATCAGTGTATTTCAATATTTCGATGTAAGGGTTATCAGTTCTGTAAGTAAGTAGCATAAGTGTCTACCACAGTCATTTCAATAACAGGGGTACCTAAGGAGATTCTACAATGTGAAACCTGAACTCAGAGCGAGAGGCCCAGGGAGAACCACCAGGTCCACCTCTCCCATGGAGGAGAAAATCCGACACATGCAATCATTCTTTAGCCTAAAACAGACCGGTCGCCTGGACCTTCCCACCCTGGCTGTGATGAAGGAGGCCAGGTGTGGTGTACCAGATGTAGAGAACTTCAGCTTTTACCCTCGAAGGCCCAAGTGGACGAATCACACCATTACATACAGGTGACATGTTTTGTATTTACAATTATTCAGAATGTATGCCTGCTGCATGCCTTGATGTACAGTATTGACTCCTAGATTGTGTTATAGAACCCTCCAGAACTCCCTCCCAGGCTCGCTGTTTATGTTTTGAAACACAAATGTGTACAAAAGTGCATGTGGCTGTAGGGAACAAAAAAAACGACAACAGCTCAAGCACAACACCAGAGCACCTCAACATAATCACAGACCTATCACAAGTGATCTACATACACTGCTCAAAACAATTGAGGGAACACTGGAATCACACATCGGGTTTTGATGAACAAAACATATTAAAGATCAAATCTTTACTGTACATTGTGTAATTCATTGAGAACAAAATGACAACGGTCAATGGAAACCAAAATCATCAACCGATTGACTGTGCAACCTGAATGGGCTGCAGGTACCGCCTCATGCTACCAGTGGTTACAAAGACACTAGCAAAACACAAAACTAAAGAATCAGTCAGGAAGGATACGGAGAGAGCAATGTTCTGTGGCCACCATTCCCTTTTTGGAGGAATTGCTGTTGCCTCTCCAGTGCACCTGTTGTCACTTTCATTTTCACCAAAACAAGTGACATTGATTCACAATCGCTCATGCTTCCTTACTGAACAGATTGATATCCCTGAAGTTTAATTGAATTGGTGTTATACTGTGCATCATTCTCACACACAGAGGATCAGTTATTTTGTCAGTTTGTTCAGCAATGCACTGGTAGGGATGAATGATCTGTAAGTCCAGTTGGTTCGGAGGGATGGCACCCTATACCATCTACCTGATGGTAATGGCTATGGAACAACAAGTTAAGATACTCTCCAGAAAGAAGCAATAGACTAGGACTAATATATCTGTCCGCTCTAAACTGTCTTAGCTGCAGACCTTTCTTATAGATAACATCTGTGTTAGAATTCCATGACGTTTAGCATCTATTATTGTTCCTTTAGTGAGTTTTCCATTAATGGATTAATGTTACATCCAGTATTCCTACAACAGTGCGTGTTTGTTTCGTTTATGCATATTGCATAAGTCAAAGCAGGACATGCTGTTGTGTCGCCAGGTGGCTCATGTTTGTGTTTACATCGTTGTCATCGGCATACAGGATTGCTCAGTACACACCAGACATAAAGAGAGAGGATGTGGAAAACTCATTCCGTTCAGCCATGAAGATCTGGAGTGACGTGGCTTCTCTGAAGTTCATTATAGTCAACCACGGCAAAGCAGACATTGTCTTCAACTTTGCACGAAGAAGTATTATCTTCAAACCACTTCCAAGTTGCTTTTCAGGGTTACACTTGATTGAAAATAGACTACCTTATTATGTTTCATTATGGTATAAAAAAGAATACACTAGTTTATTTTCTGTCCTGTGTAGCCCATGGCGATTTCTTTCCCTTTGATGGACCCAGGGGTGTGCTGGCCCATGCCTTTGAGCCAGGAGAGGGCTTGGGAGGAGACGTGCACTTTGATGAGGATGAAACATGGACAACAGGGAAACAAAAGAAAGGTTTTGGCGAGTTTGGCATTAAGATGAAAAATGCGGCATTGTCAAAAAACATTTTTTCCTTAATAATATTTTGACTTTGATCAGAATGAATAAGCGCATGCTCAGGGAAACTTCAAAATATTGGGAAGACATTTATAGAGTTTTTTTGCTTGCTTGTTTCAGGTTACAACTTGTTTACTGTTGCAGCTCATGAGTTAGGACACTCGCTGGGCTTATCTCACTCTAGAGACCCCTCTGCTTTGATGTACCCCAATTACAAATATTATGATAGCACCCAGAATATACTCTCCAAAGGCGATGTAGTTGGGATTCAAACATTGTATGGTGAGTAAAAATCTATTAACACACTGTGCACTTTGATATACTGTATGCCATAACAATGAACTGCATTCTATAGGCAAGCCCACCAAAAAACAGGAAACCCCACAAATCCCCAACAGATGTGACCCCAGCTTCTCAGTTGATGCAGTGACGGTGATAGGAGACGAGATTGTTTTCTTTAAAAACAGGTACTTTTGTCAAGTTGTCGGAATAATGTGCTTGAATCTTGTTTGTTTTATGGTTGTAATGTGCTTGGACAGGTTAAATAACTACATTACTTACATTCACATTATTTTATCCACACACTCAGGTACATGTGGATGAGACCAACACGGATGAGCCATTGGAACCAGCTGAGAGAGGGCCATGGCAGAGTATATTTACCAAGCATCAATTTCCACATCGACGCTGCCTATGACATCCCTGCCAAAGGATTGGGATACATATTCACTGGTACAGTACATGTAATGGGCAGTCTGCAAGCATGACAAGGCTGGATTTCCAATAGGAGAACACAATGTTGCACCCAAATTACACCCTTGTGCAACTTAAGTGTTGCACTTCATACAAGAAGATCATTGAGTTTGGCAGCTCCTGTGGTATGTTGTTGTTTTTCATTGTGTCCCAAAATGCATGACAAGGCTATGTTTTTCCAGGTCCTAAGTACTGGGTGGTTCAACAGCTTAAGATGAAAAGCTATAGTGGCTCCATCTATGAATATGGCTTCCCTACCAGAGTCAAACACATTGACGCCGCTGTGCACATTAGTGAATATAGAAAATCATTCTTCTTCATAGGCGAGGTTTACTACAGGTACATTTGTTGATATGTCTGTATTTGTATTTAATTATGGATCTCTGTCTCACAGGCAAGCAGTAAATATTAATTTAACATTCCATGTCAACTAAATCACCACTATGCTAAATAGTCAAGGCTGCCACCTAGTGATGGTTACAGAGGGAATCAAATATATCTGAATATATGCCTAGTGAGGAAAGTAGAGAAAGAAACTAAAAATATTTTTGATAAAAATGTAGGCTAGACTTAGAAAATAAATTGTGATAACCCTGGATTCATAACATACCTCTCTCTGACATGCACTGTAGTACAGTGCAGCACAATATTTTTTTTCATAATAGGACTTTGATCCCTGAAGAGAAAGCCAGATACAGAGATTAAGACAGGCTTCTTCTCTGCTTGCGTTTACAGATATGATGAACATAGAAGAAGGATGGAGCCAGGTTTTCCCAGACTCATTCAAAAGGACTGGCCTGGCATCACAAGAAAAGTTGATGCTGGCTTTCAGCTAAAAGGTGAGAAAGGAAAAATGCTCATGGTTCATAGACCATAAAATAGTCATACATTGTATAATTTACAGGCTGCACCATATACAGTATTTGCAAATAGTCCATAGTTTGTTACCTCACTTACAGTTTCAGTTTGATCACATAGGCTACTGTATGATACGGCATAGCCTACCTCTTTACACACTTGTACAGTATGTATGTGATTTCCGTTTGGCAGGTAACATCTACCTTTTCAGTGGGGCAAAAACATTTCAGTACGACTTCAGACGAAACCGGGTGCTGAATACATTTCCAACTAAAGCTTGGCTGGGATGCTGAAAGACTCACTGGCAATGGGTGGTGCAAAAGTGTCAAACTAGTTGTTATTGGTAAAATTTCTGATTTATTTAATATTGTTTAATCATGTTGGAATCTATCATATAATCAATCATGTTGTAAAATGTTGGTAGATGGAATCAAGATAGACCATTTTATTCATGGATTTGCAAGAGTGAGGATACCTGCTCCTTTTTATATCTCTGACATATAGGCCTATAGCCTAGCTTCATTTAGGATAATTAATTTTCTGGTATGTTTCATGTGCAGGTGTGTATCCATTCTAATAAATTAGATCTTGAAGTTGGCAGGATACTAAGCCTCTTAGTTTTCTTACTGTACCTTATTGATAATGTCTTATCAAGGACTAAGATAACACTGAAATGACTTTTGTTTTTGGTCTAATCTGATACTTCCAAACTCTCTTCCTGACATCATGACAACACACTCCATGCTAGTTGTACACTCCTCAATTTGTGGCGAGAATTTCCTTTGTGGTTGAAACCAGCTTTACACATGTGGCCTGCCAACAGTTCTGAGGGGCTGACTCTCCTCTCTACTCCTCCCCTCCAATGCCTAATTGTATGTTAGTATAAAATATATCTGGTACACATAGGCCTACAAGAAGAACAGATAACGATCAATAATACTGTTGATGTTTTTCTCTAAATAAATTTACAGTAAATCGTGCAACCTGTCTCAATTTCTTAAAGATTCTACTTTATTAAGGACAGTTCTTTGTGTACCCACTGGCCAGTCCTCTTGAATTTATGTGTGGCATAGGCTACCGGTAGCGTATACTTATGCGGTCAAGGATGTCCACATAAACCGAGGTAAACAAAATTCTGCCATGAAAGAATAAGCATAATATAGTGTGTATTACTTTCATTATTATAGTTTCAAACAAACGTGAAAGAAGGACATTTTCCAGTATCCGCATATCCATTACGGATATCCGGAAACAGTGCTCTACGTAATACCTCCGGACAAAAACAAACCAATGGAACAAAAGACATATTCTTTGCTATTACTGTCGTATTTTTTCACCAAGTGCATCTTCTCTTCAATAGCCGCTGATAAATATTTGCAGCAACATACGAGAAGTTTCATTTTGAACGAATTATAATACGTTTGTTAACCTGCTAGCTAGCACGTTAACGTCGGATGTAAACAATGCAATGGATGCAAGTGAAGGTTCCCCAATGATTCATGGTAAAGAGCAGTCGCGAACAAGGATCGAAATTAGTCAGGTATGGTGGTGCAATTTCACCTATTGCAAATGCATTAGTATTGTTGACATGTGTCGTTGACGTTACTGTCCCTAACTATCCCTAACTATCCCTAATAATTATTAGCTAGTAATACTAAGCTAACAGTTGTGTTGGTGAGTTAAGAGAGGAGGATATGGGTAACGTTAGTGAGCAATGGAGAAAGAAAGGGCAAACCTGGTAGTGAATTTCTGATTTATGTTCCAGCCTTCAACAGCTAGTAGACCTACCCAGGGAAGAGACACGTCCCTGTCTCCTATGGAGTCCCTTAACTCTTTTGAATCGGAAATGGAGGCAGATGGACAGGGGAACTATTCTCTCTTCCCTGCGTTGGACAGCATTGCAACACTCTCAGGAACTTCAGAAACTCTTGAAAGGTCACCTATTATTATGTTACCACTCAAAAAGTGTATCCATACCACTAGTTAGAATGGTCAATATTTCCTAAGAAAATGTTAAGGACATCATATATTTTGTCTGATTATAATATACATTATTTATAGAATGCAATTGTTAGCGAATTAAAGTGAATCAAACTTTTACAGATTTATTATGAAATCACTGGCCTTTTGCAGTTAATTGTTCGATAAAAGGGAGCCAGAGGATTTGTGTACTGTTTTCTAAGATGGTGCTATTTTGCTTTTGTTTTTTTTAATTCAGTGAGCAACCCAGTGATGTTACAGAGAAGCCAAATCTCACATGGCTGGATGCAGCACAGGTATGCCTATTTTTCTTTGTTTACTTTTTAGAAATATGGACATTTTAAAATGGTTTTGCTGTCAGTCACCACTACAATGGACTTCTTTTTGTTTTGTAGGAAGTGATTATTTTTGTTGTTGTTTTTGTTTGGCTTTTTCAGATTGTTTTAGAGGAAGCTGGACGTCCCATGCACATTAAGGAGATAAAACAACGGATCATTGACAGGGGGCTTGTTCAATCCAAGTATGTTAATCCTGTCAACCTACATTATCTTGCTATTTACTGTATATATTTGTGCCTTTGTAACAGTCAAAACATTGTGTTGTTTCTGACAGTGCAAAGTCAAGCCTGGAAGCAGTTATGTACCGTGAGGTAAGATACGTGATTAAGTCAGTCTGTCAGCATCCCTTGCTGTTGAGAACAATATACTGCACTTGTAATTTTTGTCCAAACAATCCACACCTCATTGGTGTTTTTATGCATTATTGTCTTTTTTTTAACCATGTTTTCTCATCCTGCTTCCTCATTCTAAATTCTGTATTTGAAGCAGAACTAGCCTAGTAAAACCATCCTGATTTTGCAAACTCAGCCTGTACGATTTGCACCGCTTTGCACATAAGTCTGGGATCTCTCCATTCAAAACGGTTTTTGTCACCCAGTTAGAAACAGCACCCAAACGGCGTCTGGGGCAAATGTTTTAGTTAGTGTTGATGGCAATTATTTACCTGTGTTCAAATTCATCCCCATGTGGGTTCTAGGTGGTCCATTTGTCTGTTAGCGCCTGTGTTTGAAAATCAACCTTTGTTCTAAAGGCTAATGACTTTGCTAATGACTTTGATTGACACCTAGTAGCACCCCCTCGATGACACGACTTTGAATGGAGAGTTTACAGACTGATTTGTAGAGTGGAACGGATCGTGGGGAATCAGGATGGTCTCCTCAGGCAGAAAGGATCAAAAAGGAGGATTTGTGCTCAGATGCACAAGCCATAAAACCCGTCCAAATCCAAGATAGTTTTAGAGTCCAGGGTTTAGTTGAGTCATACCTCTTAGAAATGTAGTATGGATGTTCCTGCTCCAGTGTCCCACTATGTTTCAGACTCAAAAAGGCAGCAGGAGATTCAAGAGGATTGAGAACAGAAACGGAGTCTTTGCACTGTTGGTGAGTCAATATACTGTAGGAATTTTGCTCAGAGATGTCAGCGCTCGACTGGACATTAAGTTTCTGCTGTGCTATTTAGAGTAGAATCAGAGTAGAATGAGAAATTATGAGGAACTACAGTCTGTTTAATTCTTTAGGTTGTTAAATTTGAAGCTACATCAGTTTTATTTTCTCATTCACATTTTAGTCTGCATTTCCATACTGTACATCATCTTTTAAAGGCAAAGAGGCCCATTTCTCAGGCAGCGTTGTTCTGTTGGCACATTCAGTATCTCACTCTCTCCCCCCCTTTACAGACCGTTGAGGAGCGGCAGCAGGCCCTACAGGTCTTGACTACCCAGTCTTTCCGGGGCTCCCCGCCCCAGAACACCATCTCTAGCTCTGGCTCTGCTGCTTCACTGCCTGCGTTTCCATCCCCCACCAGTTCCACCGAACATAAGCCTAAGATGAAGAGAGGCCTGCGCAAGAACCAGAATGAGAAATACCGGCTTAAGTACCTCAGGCTGCGCAAAGCAGCACGGGCAATGATATTTGTGAGTAGAAAATATGGGGGGAAAATTGCTTGAGCTGATTTTGGTCATATAATTTAGTTTTCAGAGAATGTTTGAAAATGTGTTGATACTCATAATACCTTAGCAGACGTTTTTATTTTCTACTGTGTTATGTTACCCATACCGTACCATTGGAATGATGAGCTGTTGTTGTGGGCTATTTGCACTGAATCTCCCAGAGATAATTTTATAGTCAGTGCCAATGTTAGTGAAAGACCATTGATTCTGGGAAAGATTCACCCACAGTTGGTACTTTGAACTACAAATGCAATAATACGAATAAAAGCGTTAAACTTGATGTAGATAGAAGCTCTTTTGTGTCCTGTTAGAACATTAGACGTTGCCATGACAGCAACATGGCAATCAACTATAAGACGATGTGATAAATTGAAAGTCTAAAGAGTATAAATGACTTACACACAGGAAAATGCTGCTCTCTGTGATGAAGTTGCCCATCTGGAAGAAAAGTTTCAGAGAGCAAAGGAGGAACGGAGGTAAAAAAACAAGTATTACAGTTAATAATATTAAATACTATTACTTATAATTTGTTAGCTGTTTTCTCCTCTTTTTATTTAAGTCTTCTCAAATTTTTGATGCCTATTTTCAGGTTCTTACTGAAGTCATTGTTGCAGTACCAGTCCTTGTCAGAGGGGGAGCTGTTAACTGTTCCCAGTACAAGTACTCACCCACCTGCACCAGCTTTGGCCTTAACTCCTGGGTCTACAGGGGCTTTATGCCTGACTGGGCCACATAACCTTGGATCAGCGATGTCAACAGGAGAAGAAGGACTTCATAAGAAAACCAAAAAGGAAAGGCGAGAACGAGGCAGGGAAAACGGAAAAGAGGATGGTGAGCACCAACGTCATTATGGTTTTGTTTTTATTTAAGATTTTATTTGATTCCAGTTTTATTAGATTACATTTGTATTATTTCATTTTATTTAATGCTAATAGGAAGGATAGGGAGAAAATAACCTTGGAAAGTGGGCCAAGTCCTGTATTCGGCACCTTGCAATTAGCAAGGGATTATTTAATGTAAACTGATCATCATTATTAGTCTGGACCAGAAAACTAAGAGAAAACTAAACATTTTGATTATTCCAGTTATTTCTTGGGGTGTGCATCAAACTGTAATTGACTATTGAGAGAGTTTTGTTCTCACTTAATGGTTTATTTGACACTTTTTTTTTTAAACCTTGTTTTAGTTTATTTTAATAACCTTGGTGAGCAGAGTTAGGGTCATACAGTTAACTTTAAGCCTGTCCACAAAACAATATGACTACCCTGTAAAGGTTTTTAGACCAAAACATTAGTTTTAATTAAAAGTGAAAAAGGTCAGAGTTTGTTTTTTTATGTAGTCAGTTATGTTTATACATTTTCTTAGTTCCCAAGAAAATGTCAAAGAAGAAGAAACTAGCGGACGGCTCTCGCAAGCTAGTGCAGCCGATCCCTCTGGACTCCTCTGGACGTCCTGTCTTTCCTATTGTACTGGGGGGGCTCACCGTCTACAGCTTGGGGGAGGTCTGTGTGGCAGTTCACAGTTTTACCTTTGTTTACATTTGAGTGTTTTTGTCACTATGTTCCCTTTTTACTTTTGTCAATTTGTCAATATTGTTGCTCTCCAGATTATTACAGACAGGATGTTGTTCCATGACCAGTGTACCATCTACCCAGTGGGATTCTGTAGCACCCGCATCTTTGCAAGTATGAAGAACCCTGAGCAGCAGTGCCTGTACACCTGCCAAATAAAAGATGGAGCATCAGGGCCGCAGGTACACAAAGATTTGCACATTTGTCATTTTTTCTCACTGTGTATTCTTCAGAACATTTCTTGCCAACATACATGTTTCAACATCATGGAGTAAAAAAAAAAAAGTTTTAGCTATTTCTTTGTTACTTCCTGCACATTGCCCACCTCAGCTGTTAGACTGAAATTCTTATAACTTAAAATAATTTAATGATATAATATATTATATATTTAAGCGATATCACACGAGAGGGAGTGCTGTTGTACTGAATATCAGCACGGCTGTGATTCGTTGTAGGTACGAGGCCGTAGGCACTCATTTAATGAGTGCTGAACAAAAATCAGCACTCATGAAATGCCTCTTGTCCTAACAAATTACTTGGTTGGAACTGTTGTATAATATACGGCAATGCTTATAAACATTGAAATTATTAGTATCATGTCAAACTGCAATGAATAGATTAAATTGCATTACATGTAACGTGTTTGTTCCTGACAGAAAAAAATTATATAAATTAGCTAATAATAGCATTGTGGTTGAGTGGAGTGATTAAAATAATGACTACAACAATTTAAAAGTTTAAGGTAGGCTATTCCAAACGAAGGTGGCTAATTTGTGTGCACAGCAATGTTGATTTTTCCGCGTCACTCAAAGATTCAGATGAAATGAGTTCTAGCACAAAGGTAAAGGGTAAAGCATGACATTGAGTTCCAGAGAGATCGGTTTAAGGGAATGGATTTGGGAAGTGGGCTGACCAGGCTTTGAAATACGGAGCAGGAGAGACCTATACACACAGTCACATCGATATTGCATAATCACAGTCATCAACAAATTGGCCATCTATTAACATTGAGGGAGACGTGTCCCCCTGTCCCCCCATAAAATTACGCCTATGCACATCAACAATACAATAGCACGTTCCCATGGCTACAGTATACATACATACAATGAATACATGAATATAGTATGCACGCACTACATACAGGTTTCAGCTAGTCACCATATCATAAAATAAATGTTTGATTAGGTTTTAGGAGAAAAATCATGAATGCATTAAACAAATAAATGTTATGTTTTTAGTGAAAATTACATAAACAAGCCTAATTAGCTTATATACAGTAGACACCATATATAGATACATATATAATGGTACAGTATATAGATACCATTATATAGACATGTACATCAGACAGAGACCTCCCAATGGTGGTCTGCTAAAAAAACAACTAGGTTATCCAACAGAATTTTTATTTAACAAATGTAGTCTGACATTAAATGGCCCCAGAAGTGACTCAGATACATACTTGTTTAAAACATTTTCTCCTCAGTTTGAGATTGTGCCCGAGGAAGACCCTCAGAATGCTATTGTTGCCTCCTCTGCACTGACCTGCCACTCCAATCTATTGAAAGCAATAGCATCTGTCAGGTACTGCAGTTGCTGTACCCTTCTTTTTCTATTGATTTGATTGACCATAAATTAAACTGCATACTACTGCTGTTGTAATTAAATCACCTGATTGACAAAACTACTAACTTTCACATTACTGTGAAAAGACTGTAAAAGCGTACTATTACTACGCTTTTACATGCGTAGCAATAGTAATACCCAGGAAGATAGTTCTTATTTTTAAAATAAATATTTGAAACTTTTTAAAGGTTGCCCAGCTGTCACGATCGGCGCGCTCACGGCCACGCGCGCATCGTGCCTCCTTTCCCCCGCAACGCACCTGTGGCGCATTAGG